>JAXGGA010002276.1:0-126759 GCA_038373865.1 Uloborus plumipes
GCAGAGTAATAAACTGTAAAATTGCTAATTTTACAGAATATTACTGTGCATTTTACATTTTTAAATTGGAACCTTTGCCTAATGGGGTTTATGGACTTACTCTTGAAATTTAAGTTATAAACATGCATTTTAGGCAGCTATGCTGCGTTTAAAAGGAAAGGATAAACATGCGGCGCGCTCCTGGATAAAACCCTTTATGTATTTAATTAGGAGGGATCTTCCTTGTGAGCTGACCGAGCGGTCAGTGTAAATACTTAGAAATTCATGACTGCCATCTAAAAGACGATGTTGCGGATTAAGGTTTTAAATGACGTGAAAATCGCGAGAGGAGCAAATTTTGCTACTTCTTCGTTGCCCGTGGAAAGCGCGGCATAAGCATTCACAGGGTTGAAAGTGCCATTTGACTTTATATGGCACCCTATGGTACCGTAAAGTCGGGTTACTTGGACCCTAGGGTGTTACTTGAGCCCATTACAGTAAAATGATAAAATCTAGGTTTGGTACTTATTAGTTGAAGACTTGCACGTAGTTCCTCGTTTCTCCGCTAGGTAGAAGCACTCTGCAGTTTCTAACGCTGGTACCAAACCCAGATATTATCATTTTACTGTGGGCTCAAGTAACTCCATTGTGGGTCCAAGTAGCCCGACTTTACGGTACTGAATAGAGAGTCAAATAGTACCACTTGTGCTACAACGTTTTACCCTAAAAGGTGCCATATGTATATAAAAAGGCCTTTATTTTTATTGAATATCATGTCTTTATATCGGGAGGTTACAAAAAAGTAAGATAATACACCAAGGTCATTCAAAATCAAGATTCAACTAACGTACAAAGAACTCTGCCGACCTTCAAAAAATTTAGTTTTTCTCATCTTTCTTCATAAAAATAAAAGAAATCGTGCCATTTGTGTCTTCTCACAGGCAGGTCTTAAAAATGAGATATAAATATCTGTTGCCTTTTTAGCGAGATACGAAACAGAAGTTGACCTTCGAAGACTTGATTCCACTTTTTCAAGGCAAAGTGAAGTGAAGTAGCTACAGTTGGATGCAGAATTACTATGTTTCAATTCAAGATCCTTCCTTCTCTTTTGAATGAATTAAGAGATTAGGTATCTTCTGAGAGAAACTGGGTGTGAGAAATGTGATTTTACGTATTTGTTCCCATCAGTTTGGTGTCAGTTGATAATCATAGTATACGCAATTAGTTTAAAGCTGTACAAGTTCTATACCAGAGGTGTTTTGCTACTGGAGGTCGTATTTAAACTATGGAGTAGGGTGCATCGTAAACCTTTTTTTTTTTAAATATTGAATTTCTAATAGTGCGGAAAAGGTGCATTATATCCGGTGACGTAGCTAGGGGTTGGCAGGAGTGGCTGTTGCCACGGGCGCATCAGCCAGGGGGCGGCATTTTGACCGATTAAAAAAAAATGGTCAAGTCCAAACAGACTAAAAAATGAAAATTTAATTGAACCCCGAGCAGCGCAAACTGCGCTCCCACGCTACAAGACAAAATATTCAAAATGTGCAACTTTGCTTTGGTAGATTTATATGGAATCTGGAATCTGTACAAAAGGCTGATCTGAAATCGGCTCGTCTTATCCACTTAAAAGAGATAGAAACAAACCTTTTCTCTCCGCTTCCTTCCAGCCGTTTTTTTCACGGTATCACTTTAACTTATCAATTACATACTATACTTCAGAAATAACGATTTTTAAATTCGGCAAGTTTTTATAGAAAACATTTCGGATGCAGGTTCTTGGAATGCAATTGTATGATGACAGATAATAACTCCTCTGTTGGTAATAATTTTTCTGTATCGAAAACTAGCAAGAGAAGGGAGGGGGAGGTTTCTAAAAAACGACTATTGCAAATTTCGTGATTTTAAAAATTTGTAACAAGAGCCTTCATTAAATGAAGATTCTAAAAATGACTAACGTAAGTACAAAGGCTCGCGATTTTGAACGAGTAACTTGGTTGTGCTTCGATAGCTTAGTATAGAAGGTTTTTTTTAAAAAAAAATGATAACAAATCTTTTTTTAGTTAGTTTCGATTTCGTATTTTGGAATTTTTTTCTATTTTATATGTACTTTAATGAAGTGCTCTCACTTCTAAACTATATATACTACTCTTTTGTTCTTTATACTTATTACCGTTTGAGTATTATTGGGAGGGATTGAGCTCGATTTGTAACCACGCCAGTGCTTTAAGTTTTGTGCTCTTTCTACAGTCCAAATAAAAAAATAAAAATTGCTATTGTTTCTCATGTATTACTGAACAAGGAAAAGCCAAGTGAATGTTGTGGGAAGATGCGTGTACTCTTCAGGGGGGCGAGCCAGTTTTTTTAAACGGTACACAAATATACGTGCTAATCAGTTTTTTTTTTTTTATCATTCTCGGTTCAAGCACCGTCGTTGTGGTACCCGCCAATACCTTCCCTATTGTTGGCCCATGTTTGTATACGCAGTATTTAAAATTAAAAAAAAAAAAATCAGGAAAATACATCAGGTACTTTCTTAAAGCCAGTGAGGGAACCATTGCCTCTTTTCTCCTAACTCCCCTCATAGATAATATTAGTATTAAATAACGGCGGGTCTCTGGAACATTTTAAATAGAATGAAAAGTATTTATTCATAAAAAAATAAGCAGAGGCCAAAAATAGCGAACTTTTATTTTGCCTGTATGCAAGGAGTCTATTATTTTGCCTGTATGCAACGAAGGAAAAAAACACACTATGTTCAATAACGAATTGCAAGAATTATTTGTTTTTAGAATTTATATGAAATGATAGGGAAAGGTAGGAACGCCCCGAACTAAAGTTGTTAGAAAGACAAAAATTCTCAAATTGGGAAACAAAACTTGCAAAAAATAAAACTTGAATTTTACCCAATAATACGAACAAGAATACATATCATGCATACATAACATGAGGGGAACAAGTGAGCATCGTTAAAAATGCTGAAAGAAAGAAACAAGAAAAAAAGGTTGCAATATTATCTGCAAATTTTTTGAAGAAATAAATCAAAATTTTTAGAGTAAGGACATTTTGGGAAATCAAAATGACCTCCCATCAGAGCAACCTCTATGGGGGGGGGGGGGGGCGCAATTTTTCAAGTTCGCCACGGGCGCTGGGCCCCCTAGCTACGCTATCTTCCAATATTATTTGAGCACCTAATAGCCAATATGCATGCCTTATTATAAAAATCTCTAATTTGTTGACTATAAAAAGTATTCTCTCTTCAGCTAATTCAAGAAAACATGTGATACTATTGCAGAATAATCGAATAATTACTATGACTCTAAGTACTATTTAAATATATAATGAATTGGTTTTGAAAAATAATTTCCGGACTAGTTTTTTAGAAAATCTTATGTTTTTTTCATTTTGCCGTAATTTTTGATGCAAGAAAAGCTCTGTTAAATAATCACCAAAATCGATAAAACATTTTATGGACACCTACTGGCTCGTTATGAAACATTTCTATTACATCTCAATAAAATATTTGGCATTTAATTTTTTAATTTAAAAAAAATTACAAAAAATGCATTTTTTCTCTAATTTTTGTTTTCCAATTTCAAAGGAGGGAGGCCAGAAATTTTAAAAATTCAAGAAATTTTTTGTGAGTTCTAACTAGCTCATGGAGTAAATTTTGCGCGCTATCCAAAAATGGATTTTCAAAAAAAAAAAAAAAAAAGGCCTTATTCGGCCCACCCTATTTTCCAGGACAGAAAATTTTTCTTTTTGGTCACATTTTATGAAGAAGAGTTATAGATGTAACATCTCAGCTTTTGTAAAATTTATTCATGTGTTGACAAAATTTAACACACTTTGTACATATTAATCAAGAGTATTAATAATAGTGCTGGATTATAAAACATCCTGAGAACTAACAAAAATTAAATTGCAGCTGAATTTTTATTTAAATTGTATCAAGCAAAATACGAGGAGAGTAACAATTTTTTGCACACCCGCTTTTAATGAAAGATATTAAATTTCGATTTCGTTTGTGACTCAAAAGCTTTTTTTTTTATTTTGTTCTTTTTAAATTAAATGTTCCAAAATTAAGCGTATTAACTATTTTATTAAAGTATTAATTCCAAATGACAAGTAAGGGAGCACGCATGTACATGACTCTAACAAATTAAGCTCTTCAAAATTTTTAAATTAAGAATAGTTAGATATCTATCTCATACAATATTAAGATATAACGTAAACAATGGCTAGTTAATAGTTAAATTATGTCCTGTAATTTAGTATTTATCATATCAGTTGGTTTTATAACAAACATCAACTTAACTGTAGATCATACTCTTCATATTCACAATAATGCTTCATTTACAAGAAAAAATTAGAAATGTCTTCTTTTATAGCACTACCAGTACAAAACAAAAATAATTACTTAAATTAGTGAAACGAATTCTAAAACGGGACATTAAACTAAAACTGTTGTGGAACACTAATAATATTACAACACATGGAGTATAGGATCATATTGTATGCATTCAATGCTGGAACTTCAATATGCCAAATCTTCGTCGGTTGGCCAAACTTTGGTATTGGGCGCTTAGGCCATACTGCGCTTCGTGCCATCTGTCATTTTAATGTATTTACATTTTGCCTTTTTACATTTCATAATTTTCCATTTTACTCTTTTACATGGTATTGCTTTACAGTTTGGTCTATGAATTTTTCTTTTCAAGAGAAAAAAATACATAAAAAAAAACTATTTTACCAATATTGTATTTTAACTATCTATTTTTGCGTCATTTTTAACGAATTGTATGTACCGTTATGATGATTTCTCTCAACGTCTTAAATAATATCTACTTATATTAAAAACTGAGTATCTTTCTCACTATCTTTCTTTCTAACTATCTTTCTTTCTATCTTTCTATCTTTCTATGTCACGCTTCTTTCTCCTGAACGCCAATGAACTGAAAGTCGAACCAGGTACCGATAGATAGGTAATTTTTCAAGCTTCTTTAGTTTCAATTGATATAATTATACGATTTTAATTAGCGAAGATATCAATTAATAAGTAGTCAAATTTAAAGCGATTAAGCCTAATAAATGATTAAATATGAAATCCATTCTTGCAAACCGTCGTTGCTATGAAACGGTGATAACAATGATAATGAGAATTTTGAATGAAGGCTTAACTAAATCAAACACGAAACTCATAAGCGGACCACTTACGTAGAATTTTTATCGCTAGCTACTGGTAATATTTTGAAACATTTATTTGTTGAAGAGCCATCTACTTATATTAAAAACTGAGTATCTATGTCTGCTTTTTTTCTTTAAGCGACCTGAACTTACTGAAACTTTCCTCACCATCTTGAAGGCGTGAAGCATCTCAATAATTCGAATGATTTTTTATATAGGAAAAAAGTAAAGGCGTGAAGCGCCTGTAAGCGAGCCGCCTTGGCGGGGAGTAGTTTCTTTAAATTTTTTTCTCACTACTTTCAGGGCACGAAGTGTCCGTGCAACGCCGGGCCACGTGCGTGGTATGTCTTGAAATCGAATGAACATTAAATTATATCAAATAATATAATTTCAGAATGAGGTAAAAGTTAGAGAGGGGGAACGTTATGCATCAGCATGCCGCAGGAAGCTAATCTAGCTGCCCTGGCAGCTAGTATTAATAATAAAATATGTTTTGGTCCATAAGTACGAAAAAAAGGGATAAGCTCTATCAACCAGGTCCCGAATGATCTTCTTGGTTGGGTTTGCCCTGAATGACGTATGTGTTTATAGATTAAAAAAAAAAAAAAAAATACAGAAAGTAGTCACATGATCTTGGCTACATATGTTTTTTTTTTTTTTTCAAGATTCAAACATAGTGATTTAGATGATTCATTTTACCTAAAATGTACAAAATTGCGAAGAGTTGAAATAAAAATCTTATATATTGTCGGAAACATGCTAAAACAACGAATGCGAAAAATCGCGTTTTTCAAGTTCGTTTTTCAAGTTCGAAATTTACAAAAAATTAACATTACGATGATACCGTAAAAGGGGGTGTATAGGAACAGCGGGGTCAATCGGAACAAAACTTCCCGACCGTACAAAGAAATTTTTCATAAATATACTATTGGGTATTTGTCACCATGAATTTTTTTTTAGAAAGGTAGGATCATAGGAAGTAGGAAAAAATTACTTTTGTCAATCTGGCAACGCTACTGGCTTCTAAGGAGGGCTGCACGTGGAATGCTAGAAAACATCACATTTTCATAGACTGCAAAACTTCATATGCAAGAACAAACTTTCTTATATTTAAAAACTAAGAGTGGTATGTTTCAATTATACATGTGTCTGAACAACAGAATACCACATTAAAATTTACATTTTTTATAAATTGTTTCATAAAAATGAAGAATTCTAAAAAATGCCATAAGAAAAAAATTTGCGGGGTGAATCGGAACACTTAGTTTTGTTGTTACAATTCAAACTTATTTGAAGGAAACCGTTTGAAAAATCAAGATTCTAACCCCAGTTCTTCTAATAAAGACAAGGACAAGGATTTATTACTGTTTATCCTTTCTCGTGAGCAACTAGATCTTAATGACAAAAAGTTGCAGATTTCAAAAGATTTTTTCTCCTGCAGACTTCTTTTTACTTAAAATACGAGGGGGAAAGTCACATAGACTTTATGTAGCAAAAGTCCAGCACACAGACAGAGATGAATAAGCGAAAAAATCTTTCAGGACAATCCCCGAAACCCAGAGATTTCAAGAAACTAAAGAAAAGGCAGAGTTCATCCCAGGAGATGTTATGAAAAAACTTAAGCCAAGTCACAATTGCTAGTTTTAAGGACAAGTACATATTTGTGGACGACATGAGTGACTTCCATTCATGTTAAAACTTTGTATTTCAATTCAAAAGCATTTTTTAAAATTACTTTTCATTTTTCATAAGTTCAAAATGATTTTGAATTTTGACAAATTATAAACGTTTACTGGTATTGAAATTACACACTTATTTGACAGTAATTATCTGTTCTTAGTCTCCCCCATCAATATTACTTATGTTTGTGAGACCTATTACAGGTTAAATTGAAAAAAAATAAAAATTTTAACATGTGTTCCGATTGACCCCTATCAACGGGGTGATTCGGAACACCCATAATTTCCAATATATTTTAATAATAATTGTTCAAAATGTTTTCTCTTTGCTTGGAATATCGAAAGTAAACCAAGACCGAAGGTTTTATCCAGAAAATCAAATTAAAAAAAAAATCTTTTAACCGCTTTTTTTACAATCAAAGCTGGAAAGTGTTCCGATTCACCCCATTTTACGGTACCTAAAATTTAGAAATTGAAAATTACCAAACACGTCAGGTGGGAAAAAATTATATTCAGTGTTCTGGCTCTCCTGAAAAGTGCCAATTTTCACATTCGCAATTTTAGCATGGTGCTGACAATATTCTGAACACGAAATTTTTCTGTGCAATTTTTTATAAAATTCAAAAGTTTAATACAAGAATAAATAAATTCGACAATGGTCATTGAATTCGAAAGAGTTGCTATGCAAAAATGAATTAAATAAATTTCGAAAAGAGGCTAAGTTTCAAAAAAAAGGGCTATTGTGTGGTAATAGCGCTTTAAAAGGGCGACTCCCTGAAAGTCGGGGCATTGATTGAGTTTGGGGTGGGCTGCCTTCCGAAAATGAATTCGCGTCTCCGCCCGTCGCTAAGGTCAGCGTCGCCATGGAGACACGCAAGACACGTATGTATCTTCCTTTCGCGCTAAATGTCATGACGTCATAAGATGGTCATCATGCGGTTCAGGTAGCCTATCCACTGTTTACCCCGCGAGTCTGTTTTCGCATTACGTTTTTCCACTCACAACTTGATATTTCTTTTTTTTTATCCCTTGAACTGTTCAATTTTTTTTTCTTATTTTTTATGCATACAAAACCAATACGAAATTTTTGGACTAAATTTACACAAACTACGTCAGAAATGAGGTTCAAGAAAAAGTTCTCATTCATGTTCTTAACATCAATTTCGAGTAATACAGTCGAACCTGTTTGTCTCGAACCTGCTTATCTTGAAATCCTCTCTATGTCGAAATTTTTCAATTTCCCTGCTTTTACAGCACAAATTTAATGTTTTTTTTTCATGTTTATATCGCATGATTTTTCCCGAAAACCTCTATATCTCGCATTTTCACGATTCTCATATTTGAATTTCATCGCCATCCATCTTTATCAATGGTATAACTTGGAGACAAAAATCATGTTCTGCACAATCATTCAAAGACCATGTTCGTACTTGAAGGTATGTATTAACTTGCTACCGATACAGTCATCACAATTAGTAAAACGTGGACTCACAACATGTCGTACAGTAAAATATTCAACAATATCAATACAAAACAATCTATTAAGTATTTGACTTTGTTTCAATTTCTTATTTTTGTACATTTTATAACAACCCTTGTATCTCGAAACCTCCGTATTTCGAATTTTTCTTCTGACCCGTGAAATTCGAGATAGACAGGTTTGACTGTTTTACTATTCCCCTCCCCCCCCCCCTTTTTTTGATGAAACAGTTTCTTCATTTAATTAGGAATATGGAGTTTGAAAAATTGACGACACATTAATGTAAATACTTAAAAAAAATCATGACTGGCATTTAAACGATGAAATTACGGAGTAAGGTTTCAAATGACGTCATGCACGGGAAAATCGCGGGATGAGAAAATTTTTTTACTTTTTTGTTGCCGTAGAAAGCAACCAGTGGTTTAAAATTGGTCATTTTTATTTCCTTCAAAATTTCACTCTCGTTTTAAGTTAAATTTTCGTAAAAATTTTAGTTAAATTCTCTGATTCCGCAAATTTTGAACAAAAACTTAACAAGGTGAGGGGGGGGAGTTCCCTTGCTATCTGAACCTCTCCATGTTACATCTGAGGATACTGCTGTGGATTCTGTTTACAATTTATGGTAATTAATGGTAGTCCAAGCTCATATGCATAGAAATGCTGCCCTCAGTTGGGAAATTTTCTTAGACAGAGCTCTGGACAACATTTCTATGCATATGAGCTTTGACTACCATTACCTGATACAGCAGGTACTGCAGTAGGGAAGTTTATATGCACATAAATCTGTCCAGAGTTCTGTTATGAGAGTTTCTAAACTCAGGACAGCATTTCTATGCTTATAAGCTTCAATTACCATTACCTGCCCTCAGTTGCTCCTTTTTGTATCGTCTGTTACTTTGCATTGCCTCAAATCAGACATCTGACAGTTCCGTCTGTCAGCCACCAATAGAACTATTTTTTCCATAACCACACAAAACCCGGCTCAATTCCCATCCGTTTAATGCAAAACCGCATGCTTTTATCCTTATTCGTCTTGGAATTATTCAATTTTAAAGTTCGTCCTTACTTTTGGATCATCCTATATATATATATATATATATATATATATATATATATATATATATATATATATATATATATATATATATATATATACAGGGTGTCCATTCCAATCGTGGACCAATAGCTAATTTCTAAACCGTTAGAGATACGCATATAGTTTATTTAGGAAAAAATCTCCAAATTATGAAAGGAATTTTGGGTCTATTCAATGTTTTTCAAAAAATCAAGTTTTGAAAGAGTTACGAAATTCAAATTTTTATACAGCCCCCCAGTCCTATCAATCATATTTAGTAAAACATTCTTGACACTGTAACGTTTAAAACTAAAAAAAAATAACTCTTCTACCACAAAAATTGACCGAGTTATGACGTTTTGAAAAATCAAGATTTTGCATTATTTCATGACGTCATCGAGAGATCGCTTAAGGGACCGTATGCGAAATCCTTCAAAATCTTGATTTTTCAAAACGTCATAACTCGGTCAATTTTTGTGGTAGAAGAGTTATTTTTTTTTTTAGTTTTAAACGTTACAGTGTCAAGAATGTTTTATTAAATATGATTGATAGGACTGGGGGGCTGTATAAAAATTTAAATTTCGTAACTCTTTCAAAATTTGATTTTTTGAAAAACATTGAATAGACCCAAAATTCCTTTCGTAATTTGGAGATTTTTTCCTAAATAAACTCTATGCTTATCTCTAACGGTTTAGAAATTAGCTATTGGTCCACGATTGGAGTGGACACCCTATATATATGGGTAAGTGGTGTACCTCGGACATATGTGTACCTTGGACCTAGGCTGATTATAGCTCTGCATATCAAAATAGTTGAATAGCCTTATGTGTAGTTTAAGTATTTGCCACTAAAGGTCTCAGGGCATACCTTTCTGTTTTGTTGAAAGCTCATCCGATTGAAGTATTGTTGAAAAAAGAAATCCATCATTCAAAAAGTAAATTTTTCCAGATAGTTTTAAGTATTTTTATTCTGAAACATAGGTTGTTTATTCTGAACTGACGGTCATGCATTATACAGTCATGTTCTAGCTATAACACCATGTGCTTGAAACAAAGTTAATCCTAACTGTAACATAATGATCAGCTACTTTATTTTTTGTAACCAAGTGGTGTACCTCGAACTCAACACAAGTGGTGTACTTTGGGCCGGTCTAAGGTACACACTTCTGCATAGCCATTAAAACTCCTAAAATTTCATGTTCTCCAGTTTGTTGAAATGCCTTTTAAAATAATTCAAGTGAAATGTATCCTTCCAAAATTAAAAAATTTCAAATTTAATGTGTAGTTTTTGCAACTTCATATTTATGTTTTAGGTAAATAACAAACTCTTAACTACATTTTTATGTGCAATACACCTCCAACTCTGTGTTTCCATTCGAAGACTGCAGTCCTCGGATATCTTACATCCACTGAATGAAAAATATTTTCAAGATTTCGATTTCCTCTCATCAAATGTCACTGATCGTTCAATGCAAAAGCAAGAAGAAAATAACACACAAAATGATTTTACTGGTGTGTCAACATCTAAAATTAGTACTTATTTTAGAAGCATTGTCACTCTTATATCCAAAGGCACTACTGAGAAAACAATTCCGTAGGGGAAGACCTAAAGGGAAGTCTTGTATTTTGACCGATACATCCGAAAAAGAGCGTCTTAAAATAGAAAAGGCTAAAAGAGCAAAGAAAAAAGTAAAGCAAACTAAGACAGTAAAACCCCTACCAAGCTAGCTAAGAGAAAACTTCATTATTCCTCAGAGTATGAACTTGAGAATATGAGGAATCCGATATTTCAGAGGAAGATTTTAATGAGCTAAAAGACACAGATAACCTCAATATTCAGATTGGTGTTTTTGTGAAATTCACTGGCAAGAAAACTATCAAAGATAATTTCTATTGCTCATGATGGATATGAAGTGGATATGATAAATATCAACAAGAAGATCCAAATTGGGAGAAGTTCACTAAAGAAGATCCTACCATTTATGAAGTTGACAAAACGGATATCGTATTTAAGCTATCCCACCCAATACTATAAGGGGAATCTGAAAGGCAGCTCGAGGAGTGAACATTTGGAATTGATTTATCCAATTACAATCTTGGATAAAAAAAAGTGTTGCTTAAAAAAAGAATCTTTAGCATGGTTTTCAGTAGCTAGAGCATCTTGTCATTTTATTAAAAAAGTGAATCGCAATAAGATAGCATCTAAATTTTTATTTATCTTAGAAATAAATAAAAAATGTATTTCTAAATTTATGTGTGGTTTATTGATTGATAAATAGTGACGTTCTTACAGAAAATCATGTTCCCTTTACCTGTTAATCATTGGTCCAAGGTACACCAGCCCAAGACCCAAGGTACACCACCGGTGGTGTACCTTGGTACTAATTGCATTCTTCTGTTTCTTCAAAAAAAAGTAATTGAAAAAAGTTAAATAAAATTTTAAGATAATTATATGTTGTGTAAAAAATTATAAAGTTTTAGCTAAAGGTGTTTGTATTTAGATTTGGCAAATAATTATGAAATTAAAAATCGAAAAGTGGAAATAGGTCCGAGGTTATCCCACCTTCCCCTATATATATATATATAGTCAAATCTCAATAGCTCGAAGTCCCTAGGCACTTTTCAAGAGTCTGTGGACCTAATAAAGACTTCGAGGTGCAGGAATATTCGAGTTATCGAGACTCTACTGTAAATTTTTATGTGTGAGTCTGCATCTTCCTTACACAAGTCTACAAGTTACGTCGTATCCTTGCCAAATTTTACACTGGTAATTTGATGCTCAAAAACACATAGGGGGGGGTCCTTCTGCAAAGCCACTGCTTCCTAAAAAGAGAGGGGAAGGGTGATATCCCTATGACGGATGAAATCCCCCAACAGAGGTTTTTTGCCAGAAAATCCATGAAACGGCATGTTAACGCCTAATAATAACAGTGCCTGTCAGTTTGAAAGTTTGAAACAATCCCAAAGAGATTTAAATATTGAGTCATAAAATTGCTCTTTCTACACGTGGATTGAGGATTTAACACATTTTTTTCTTTTATCCAATCCCGACTGTTGAACATTAAGGTGGGCCGAAAATGACTTTTATTTTTTTTTCGATGACGAGGTATGCGGAAAAGGTGCCATTGGGGGCACAAAGCACTCACAAAAAATTTGAATTTTTTTGCACAATTTCTTGATCTGCCGCAATCGCCTTGAAGTTTCGAAAAAATGCTAATTTTTAATGTTTTTCGTAAAATTTGTCAAAATTTATTTTTAAATATTTTCAGTGATAGGTGTAACTTAAAAGGTACTATTAGGGGCACTAAGTTCACATGAAAAGTTTGAATTATTTTGCTCTATTTCTTGATCAGCCATAAACGCTTGGGGGTTTCAGAAAAATTGCTAAAATTGGATATTACAGCAAAATTTGTGAAATTTTAAAAGAAAATTCTTTTTGGTAATGGGGAGAGCAAAAAAGGCTCACTATTATCCATAAATCAACATAAAAATTGAATTGTAAATGATATTTATTAATTTTGTCACAAATACGGGGAGAATTTGGATTTTTTTTTTATTTATTAATTTTTAAGCTTTATGAAAATTCCTTCCAAGTGTTGAGAGACAATTTAGGAGTCTTAAATAAGAAGTAGTTTATCAAATAATCTACATTTTTATTTTTAAAATTCGTTAGAGTTACAATTTATTTATTTATTACTATTGAATTAAAAAAAATGTGTTAACTGAAAGTGCTTCATAGTTCTCAGCTTATTGCGCATCCAAATATCTTGCAAAATAATCCAGAACTAAACGCGAGGAGGTGGCTGCACGAGTTCTACCAGCCCTCCACCTAAAAATATTATATTCACGTTTTTTTGCATTCTTCATGCAACAAAGTCCTTCTTCGAATTAAACGTTGACATTTATATCCTGGATTGTATCTTTGCTCTGACGAAGGTATCTCTGTCCTCATGGCCACATACGTGCTTTGCCGCTTCTGTCACTACTTTAATTGTTCTTCCCACAGCTTGCGTGTGACTTGGAAAGAGGACTGAAGCTTCATCTAAAACCAAGCCTGATTCTATGTTTCTCTCAATCTCTTAGAATGAAAGATTCTTTGTAATTGGAGGCTCACTAAGATCTGTTGAGAGCCAGTTGATGCAGTCGTAGCACTTAGTAGCCACAAAGTTCAGTTTTAGAACCTTAAACTGTCTCAGTCTCCTGATCTCTTTCTTCTTTGAAAGGCGGCATTGTTTAATCATTTTCCATGCCAATATTCTGATTTCTTTGTTTTCGTCTGTCTCCATTGCTAATAGTATATTCTCAGATGGCTATAGTATGCATTTCTTTGAACCACCGAATGCACTATCGTAAGTCATCAGAGATGAAGTTTGAGAGTAGAACTATTTTCCACAAATGTCTCGGTCCATCTGCTCACCCTGGTAACTTCCTCACTGAGAACCATACTCTGCGCATAAACTCGTACTACTCGTATCCTACTATTTGTAATTGGAGGCTCACTAAGATCTGTTGAGAGCCAGTCGATGCAGTCGTAGTAGGGGAGAGTGGTAATGAATGGGCCACTTTTTGGTTTTGAATTTTTGTAATTTTTTCTAACACTTTGTTTTAACTCTAAATTGGTGTTTTAATTACTTTACTTATCTGCCTATCTAAAAAAGTCATAAAAGTTGGATTAGCACCTGTCTATAATGAATTATAATAGAAAATAAAAATTTGGAAATTTGGCCCATTCAACCCCACCTATGGGGTTGAATGGGCCATCAAAGGTAATGAATGGGCCACTACATGAATTCAATGAAAACATGTGGATTTAATCTTTTATTTGCTGAATATGACAAAATAAATGTGGCACTTAACATGATGATACAAAATCATACTGAGTTAAAATTATATCAACATCAAAACTGATGCAATTAAAATAAAACTGATGCATACCAATTGTAGCAGAAAAGTGACTAAATAATGAGATTGTAAGAAATAAATAACATCAAATATATATATAAAAAAGTAACAGATAATACACACTATGATTTAACAAAATTTATGTATTTCAAAAATAATATTAAAAATCACTTTCAAAAACTTAATCTTCATTTTCAAACTTGTCAAAATTAATTTTTTTTTTAATTTACTAGACATCGGGAATAAGAAATATCTAACTTAAGTTACCAAGAAAGAAAATGAAATTGTACTGTGAGGAATATAATATGAAGGAGAGAGGGGAGCTTTTTCAAGCCACGCACTGCGACCAGAGGTCTATTGTACTATAGGAATATAATATAGATCTGCAAATTATATTTAGAAGTCACTACAAACCTATTTTGACGACAGTAATCTTAATCTATCTATGACAGTCAGTTGTGTTTCATATTAATACGAAAATCCAAAGAAAAGGAAGAAAAACAATATTTAGGTGGCCCATTCATTACCATGACATAGTGGCCCATTCAGCCCCACCTATACTTTTGGGATACATTTAGGTTTTTTGAGTACATTGAATTTAGATAACATCAAAATACATCTTAAGATTAGTTTATAGATATGGAAAGATTAGCTTATACATATGTATGCAGTGAAATACTTGGTACATTTTAGCTAGGAAATGTTTTACTAAAAAGGGAAAAACTTACTTTTTAGTCAGATTCTTGACCATGCCACTCTAGTTTGAAAATGGCTCAGCGCAAACGAGTGAAAATTGGATGAGTTTAGTAGAACAAATAGCTACATCTATTCGTGGCATCGAAAAAAAGTTCATGCAAATACTTTTTCATATTTTGTTAGTGGCCCATTCATCACCATGGCCCATTCATTACCACTCTCCCCTACTCAGTAGCCATAAGAGTAGAATGGCGTAGTACGAGTTTATGCGCAGAGTATGGTTCTCAGTGAGGAAGTTACCAGGGTGAGCAGATGGACCGAGACATTTGTGGAAAATAGTTCTACTCTCAAACTTCCTCTCTGATGACTTAACGATAGTGCATTTGGTGGTTCAAAGAAATGCATACTATAGCCATCCTGAGAATATACTATTAGCAATGGCGACAGACGAAAACAAAGAAATCAGAATATTGGCATGGAAAAGGATTAAACAATGCCGCCTTTCAAAGAGGAAAGAGATCAGGAGACTGAGACAGTTTAAGGTTCTAAAACTGAACTTTATGGCTATTGAGTACTACGACTGCATCAACTGGCTCTCAACAGATCTTAGTGAGCCTCCAATTACGAAGAATCTTTCATTCGAAGAGATTGAGAGAAACATAGAATCAGGCTTGGCTTTAGATGAAGCTTCAGTCCGCTTTCCAAGTCATACGCAAGCTGTGGGAAGAACAATTAAGGTAGTGACAGAAGCGGCAATGCACGTATGTGGCCATGAGGACAGAGATACCTTCGTCAGAGCAAAGATACAATCCAGGATAAAAATGTCAACGTTTAATTCGAAGAAGGACTTTGTTGCATGAAGAATGCAAAACAACGTGAATATAATATTTTTAGGTCGAGGTTTGGTAGAACTCGTGCAGCCACCTCCTCGCGTTGAGTTCTGGATTATTTTGCAAGATATTTGGATGCGCAATAAGTTGAGAACTGTGAAGCACTTTCAGTTAACACATTTTTTTTATTCAATAGTAATAAATAACTAATTTGTAGCTCTAACGAATTTTAAAAATAAAAATACAGATTATTTGATAAACTACTTCTTATTTCAGACTCCTAAATTGTCTCTCAACACTTGGAAGGAATTTTTATAAAGCTTAAAAATTAATAAATAAATTGGATCAGTAAAAAAACATCCGAATTTTCCACGTATTTGTAAAAAATTAAATAAATATCATTTACAATTCGATTTTTATGTTGATTTAATGATAATAGTGAGCCTTTTTTACTCTCCCCATTACGGAAAATAATTTTTTTTTAAAAATTTCACAAATTTTGCTGTAATATCCAATTTTAGCAATTTTTCTGAAACCCTAAAGCGTTTATGGCTGATCAAGAAATAGAGCAAAATAACTCAAATTTTTTATGTGAACTTAGTGCCCCTAATAGTACCTTTTAAGTTACACCTATCACTGAAAATATTTTAAAAATTTTTTTGACAAATTTTACGAAAAACATCAAAAATTAGCTTTTTTTCGAAACTCAGTAAAAAAAAAAATCCAAATTCTCCCCGTATTTGTGACAAATTAAATAAATATCATTTACAATTCAATTTTTATGTTGATTTATTGATAATAGTGAGCCTTTTTTGCTCTCCCCATTACCGAAAATATTTTTTTTTTTAAATTTCACAAATTTTGCTGTAATATCCAATTTTAGCAATTTTTCTGAAACCCCCAAGCGTTTATGGCTGATCAAGAAATGGAGCAAAATAATTCAATTTTTTTATGTGAACTTAGTGCCCCTAATAGTACCTTTTAAGTTACACCTATCACTGAAAATATTAAAAAAAATTTTTTGATACGTTTTACGAAAAACATCAAAAATTAGCATTTTTTCGAAACTTCAAGGCGATTGCGGCAGATCAAGAAATTGTGCAAAAAATTCAAATTTTTTGTGAGTGCTTTGTGCCCCCAATGGCACCTTTTTCGCATACCTCGTCATCGAAAAAAAAGTAAAAGTCATTTTCGGCCCACCCTAATCTACATGTGTCCACAGCAACGCAACGAGTGCTCGTAGCCCAATGCCTTTGGGGGCTATCTTCTGTAGTACTTACCAGGCATTTCTTACGTGTACAATGGAAAGTTTTGATGAACTTTCAAAGTGAGGAATACCGCTTTTAATAGTCAAGAAATGTAATTTTTTTCAAAAGATTTTAAAACACATACATGTGTAATTTATGTAAATATGTATTATTAATTTTGTGAAGTAGTGATAGAATTATTAATAGTTATTAGTAAATTGAAGTAGGAATATTATTTGTAAATTTGTGTTATGTATTTCTGATTTATTTCATACGAATTTATATCATAGTATACTTAAGTACAGCACACGAGCAGATAATAAAAATATAAACACACAAAAATATAAAATTGGAAGAAAAATTAGCAAATACGAAATACTATTATTTTTCTTCACTGCACCGAACGCAAGTTGTCTTAGTATTGAAGATTTTTTTGGAAGGGGGGGGGGCGCATGTCAGTACTTTGCCCCGGGGCCCCGGTAAACCTCTCGGGCTGGGGTTTCCAACATTTTTTATTCCAAAAAAATAGAAAAGGATAGGGACATAGCCGCAAAGGTGGAAGGAAGAGATCGTGAAACTGAATCATTTCCTTTTAGTTCACCAAAAAAAGTAGCCTAGAATTGAATTTTTATACTTAAATTTCAGAAACATTTCTGGAGACAGTCCCCAAACCTGCTTCTCCTTAATACCACCAAAGATCGTTTGAAACAGCATTTCTTGAAATTTTAAAAATTTGCGAACCTCGTCCCTTTCCCCAACACCATAAAAAGTTTCTTACACTTGCGTTTCTAGCACTTAAATTTTCAAATGAGATATTTGAACCTCCGTCTCCCTAACATCGTCGAAAATTGCCTAAAATTGCGGTTTTATAAGTTTGATTTCGAAAAATTGCCGGAAGGAGCTTCGGAACTCCAACCGTCCGCCTAACAAAGTTGTTCTAAGAGCGAGTTTTGGGGGTCCATTTCGGAAAGATTTCAAGAAAAAACCCCGAACTCACGTTCCTTTAAAATCACAAGAGATCGTCTAAAACTGCGTTTTGGGAACCTTAATATCGAAAAAGCACCTACAGTCTTTAACTCCTTTTCTAACGTTACCTAAGATGACATATAATCGTATATACAGAAATAATCTGTTCTTATTACGAATCACGCTGAACGATTGCGATTAAGCGTTGCAAATTCGCAAACGATTCGTCCACTGTCCAAGAAGGATTGAAATGCGGCCCCTTGGGTCGTCGATAAAGTTTTTAGGACATTCGACTGGATTTTTTTTTAATTAGTTGCCAAATCAATTTGGCCACACAATTTTGAAAGTTATAAATTTCTGTTTTCACGCATGCGTATTAAGTTTAATTAAACATTTTATTGCATGAGATGAGTGGACAATACATACAGAATACACAGATACAAAAAGCACGCAACAGATAAACACAAATTCCAAAAGAAAAAAAATATCACACAAGTGATGCCAAACAATTTCACAAAAAACATCTAACATAGTGTTGCCACACAACATAACTTCAAAATTATATTCAACACCCCCCCTCGATTTTAAGTTTCTCCTTTTTTAAGAAATGATAAATCGACAAATTTTAAAGCAAAATAAAAATTTTACATAATTATGCAGAGAAAACATATCAAACGACATCAAAAAGAATTTTCTTTTAAAATTTCACAAATTTTGCTGTAATATCCAATTTTAGCAATTTTTCTGAAACCCCCAAGCGTTTATGGCTGATCAAGAAATAGAGCAAAATAATTCAAATTTTTTATGTGAACTTAGTGCCCCTAATAGTACTTTTTAAGTTACACCCATCACTGAAAATATTAAAAAAAAAATTTTGTCAAATTTTACGAAAAACATCAAAAATTAGCATTTTTCCGAAACTTCAAGGCGATTGCGGCAGATCAAGAAATTGTGCAAAAAATTTCAAATTTTTTGTGAGTGCTTTGTGCCACCAGTGGCACCTTTTCCTCATACCTCGTCATCGGAAAAAAATAAAAGTCATTTTCGGCCCACCCTATTGAACATGCGGCAACTTCTGTTTTCGAGTTAGACAGTGCAACGCAGCTAACAGGCCAATAACGAGAAAATTTGTTTGAAAATGTTACATCTTTATCTCTCTGACTAGAGTGGAAAAAGATGAGTACGATGGTTTTGAAATCTCGATTTTGCAAAAAATGGAATTAAAATCTAATAACACAAGCGTGAAGACCACAAACTTAGAAATTTTCGTTGGGAAAAAATACAGAATTTGTCCCCATTATTAATTGGTGTCCACAGAATTTGTATCCGCCATGTTTGGTTTAAATTTATTTACAAAAAAGCAAGATTCACGGCATCTCCTGCATTTTTAAAAATAGCATTACTTATTCACAAATATGTTCTTGAAACAAAGGACTGCCCTCCAATAAATTTAAAATAATTTAACTCTTCTCAGTTAAAATGTGCTATTTTAGAGTAACTCTGAGACGATTCTAACCGGAGGCTCATAATTCTTACACCATGAATGATGTACAAAATGAAAAGCTCACTGAAGTATGTTAATGAAAGACGCTGTTAATGACTTTCTTTCAAAAGCGGAAATATTCCTTCTTTTACCAAAAGCCTTTCCCTTTTTTTGAAACCTTTCAAAAATAACGATTATCTAGAACACTTAGTTTTCCATCTTCGTCAGTATGATCACATTTATGTTTCTTCGTCAACACCTACTTGTTTTGCCAATGATTTTATACTCCCATTTGAAGCTATAGTGTGGCTCTGTTAAGTTGTGACATTATTTATCTCTATTTCGGGTAATAGGGAATAGAAATTTGAGTGTGGTTATTTTCGTAATAGTTTTAGAAAATATATTTCTATTCTAATCCTCGCATATTATCGCATTCTATAACACGTTTCTTTTCACTCAACTTCCCCAAAAAAGGTAAACATTGTCAAGGTTTTTTTATTAAATATAGCGCAGCTCAACTAACCAAAACTGCACTAAAAAGGGTTATTACAAATGATTCTTTCAGTTTCGAAGATACAAAAATATTGCACGTACAACGCTGAGGAATGTATGAATTTAACCAAACTCACCAAGCTTTGGAATTGTGTTAACCCGGTGCTAATAAGAGTGCTGTTTTTTTTTTAATGGCTACCAAACAATCTTCCCCCCCCCTCTTTTATTGTGGTAAAATATGTGTGTGATGTTTATGTGCTTTTGCTGTGCATTGGGGGCATATGAATGACCTTGCTTATGTGCATTCCTACTACCAAAGACGTTGAAAGCACTCAAGGGCAGTGATCAAGAACCAGGACAAAGCAGGACGCTCTCAGTAACACATACACAAGAAAAAAAACCGCTTCTCTTCTTTTCTTGCCATTTAAAAAATAGTGCACTCGTGTTACAACCCTGGTTAGCACGGTTCCATATCTTGTTAAGTTTGTGGTTATTTTCATATATTCAAAATCATAATTCTTTATAGTTAAAGAAGCGAAAAAATATTACTGATTTAAAAAATGCGAAAGAAGACAACTAGTTTTTTTTTCCATTTACTACATGTAAAAGTTTATCTTTAAGGTAAAAAATATGAAATCTTTTTTTTTTAAATTAAATATATTTTGTGTAGCTTACACCCTGAAGAAATGTAGTATTTGCAATCAGTTTTCAATAGCATATAAAGAGTACAATTATGCTTTTCATAGTAAGACTGTAAATGTAATATTTTCAAAATGACTCATTGATTACATTTTAATTTTTACAAATCTTGCGCTTGAACCTCATGAATTCGCTTGTCATTTCGCATTATGATTTGAGGGTATTAAAAAAAGCCCTTCTAGTGTTAGGACAATCACTGAAAATAGGAAAATAAATAGAAAATCATAAATACAACAAAAACTTCCTCAGCAGATATGAACAGCTGATGTGTGCAGACAGCTACTGAAGCTAGAAAAATTCCAATGATGATGAAAGTAAGTCTAGACATTCTTAAGCGCTTTGTCATAACGTTAGAAACCTAAGTTATTTTTTAGTGGATCTCTGATGGAAATTTTTTCTATGTTAAAAATTATTAATATTATTAATACTGCCGTGAGAAAAAAAGAGAGCTTTTTTAGATATTTGACGAAAGATTTCATACTAGCGACATGGAAATGTTGGGATGGGACGTTTTTTGCGAGAACCAAATAAGCAAGCTTGCACAATAAAGCTAAATTACAATAGATGAAAAAAAAAGAAAAATGTCTAGTTTTTCCCTTCCCACTGCTGAAAAGTGCAGTACATTGTTATCAAATAGCATATCTCTTAAAATTGAACGACGGCTACATCAAGTGCGTCTTTTTAGTTTTCTGATTGTTGTAACAGTTGTTTCTAATTAAAGTGATATTAATAAAAGAACACCCTAAAGTCATGTTTTAAATGACCCATTTAAAATGTTTGAACTGAAGTATGGGGTCAACTGGGATCGATGATTCGAGGTTCTTTATCATTCAATCAATCAGACCAAGTAATAGATACATTTTTGAAACAAATCCTTTTAAGGTTGAATAATCAGCTGCAATCCTTTTGATTTTGGAAAACAGTGTTTGACGATGGATTTCTATAGCCGTGATCAGAAACATTGTTTTCCGAGCGAAAGCCGCGTTTTGAAAATCCGAAATACGAGTCAGGCGTATTTTGTATTTTAAATAAAAATTTAGCATCTAGGAAAAGAGAGGGAACAGAAATAAAAATGTTTCAGTAGTATTACATTCGAATGAAGAAAATAAATACCTTAGTGCAGAAATAGTGAAGTTTTAATCCAACTTTTTTTGGGAAGCGTATATACGTTCAAATCTGGATCAAAAATTGTTTTAAAAGGTTTTTCTTTGGAAGAATTCTAATGCAACTTTCCATTATCATTTATATTATTTCTCAAAAGCAGTTTTTTTTATTTTTTAATTAATTCATCGTTATTATTATTATTTTTATTTATTTTTTGTGGGTACATCATAATTTTAGTAATACTTTATCTAGCTTCAAAAAAAAAAAAAAAAAAGACCTTATTAAAAAAAATTTTACAGCTATTAGCAAAAAATAATCAAGCAACACAATTTTGCTTTTTTTTCAAAAAATCACTAAAAACGAGTTTTTCGTTTATTCTGTATAGCGCGAATGTTTCGCACGGGTCAGATAGTTTTACTTACTCTGATGCGTCACGTGTATGCAAAAAAAAAAATGATTAGTCACCGACGCACATAGGTAGATTTCGCGAATTTAGGCGACCAAAAACATTTTACTGTGTTAACAGCTTTTAAATGGAGTTTTAGTAATTAAAAGAGGTTATTATAAAATGAAACACTGTATTGAGTAAAAAAAAATAAATAAATATTCTAAAAAAAATATTCCATATGTATATCATAAAAAAAAGAAAGAAAAACATTTTATAAGAAATATAACAAAAAATATTAATAATAAAAAAAGATAACATGAAATGATAATTTTATAAAAAGTTTTTAATTAAAAATAAAAAAATGTGTCGGAGTCCTATATTTCATTTTCGGTCTCATTTGGATCCCCAGGCAAAACATTGCAATAGTTTCGCTTAAAAAAAATTTATGTGAGGTTTTCCTGATTGGCCTCAAACTACTTAACAATGGATCTGATGATGATAATAATAATCTATGAAAAATATCTAAGTTGCACTCTTCGCTTCTCTAAGTTGCTAGCGGCAATTTTTTTTTACTATAATACTAAGACATTGTTTATACCGTAAAAGAGAAAAAAACAGGTGGGACGGACCCTGAAGTATAGTTAATACTCTTGAGAAATCGAAAATCAATGATAAATTTGTACATAAAACCTATTATCTTACAAGTGAAAAAAAATGACAATCTGTAAGAAAACACCATTATTATATATAGTTTTTAAGATTCATACTTGAATTATGCGAATCCATCACTTTCATTAAGGTAATTATTACCTTCACAAAAAAAATATGGACTTAGTAACAAAAGTTGCACAGAGAGCGTCGAGAACTGTAACGTACAAAGGGAACGAAGGTCAAGTTTCGACTACCTGTAAATAATGCATGGCACATGACCCAAGGGTGGGGATAGTTGGGATAGATTACTGGAAGTGTCTTCTAACGGTACCAGTCAAAGTTTTACGGCTAAATTGACTTTGAAAAAATGACTTTTGGCCGCCTAAATCGTCGAAATCTACCTATGTGCGACGCTTGATTCATTTAAGCGGCAGGTTTGATTCACATATCAGGCAGTTTACTAATATCAAAGCTGGATTTCGCTATGCTTTTGAGGATTTGAGTCATTAAAATGACTGATTCAACTAACTACTGATTCAATTACCTGGCGCACACCAGTGACCGCCACTCAAGTTTGTTTTAAACAGTTTTGATTCAATAAAAGATGTGATTCAGTAGCGCAAAAATGTATTTTTATGCTGAATGCTACATATTAGAACTTGATTTAAATTTTAGACAAGCTTTGCGCACAATATTTATTCTTTGTTCATTTAAAGAATTTAATCGTAAAACAGAATGAAAAAGCAATTGAAGGGGGAAGTGGATAAAGGTGATATGTGACAATCTTAGTTTTACTTACTTTTTACCATGGATGAAGGTGTTTAGGTAATATTTTTTTTTTTTCAAAACTTTTTCTAGAAATTAAAAATATTGTCACATATTGCCTTTATTCACTTGCCCCTTCAACGGTGTATGTGAGTTAACACAATTGAACATACACTAATTTGAATGTGTGTAAGTCGGCGAAATTCAAATGTCACATGTCACCTTTATCCACTTGCCCCTTCAAATACAAAATTCATAAACTTATAAAATTCTAAAACTTATAAGCTTGTATCTGTTGCTGGTTGCTACAAATAGGATGTTACTTATTTAGATACTCTTTTTTTTTCAATGGCATAAAACTGCCCACTGTCGCAGCCAAGATTTCCTCTTGGCGGTTGGTCATAGAAATACTTACGTGCATACACATCTGCAGCTCCTTTCTTAAGTCTATTTTTAAGATATTAAATAAAGCTCGACCAATGCATCGGCACCGGAGGTTGAAGAAACTATCCATCGGCATCGGTGGCCGTTAAAGAAAATATCGGCTTATTGGTCTCTGGAAACATGAGTTTGGCGAATTTCAGACAGCTACTCGAAACGATCACAACACGCAGACACTTATGGAATGATCGCTTCGATGAGAGTTTTAAAAATTATATGCACTTTCATTGAAATAATTACTGTATATATTAGAATGTTAGACAACGCCGCGAAAATAAACTTATTTTTACAGCATAATACTGGAATCCGAGGTTAAAGTTTAAAACTGTAAAATGCACATCAATAAACTGTAAAATTGCTCATTTTAGTTTATTAGTGCATTCTACAGTTTTAAAGTGGAAACTCTGCCTGATGGGGTTTAAGTACTTACCCTCAAAATGAGTTATAAACATGCATTTTAAGCTAATTTTAGTACGTTTAAGCAAAGGGAGTCCTCATCAGAGCCGTTACTCCTCCCTACCTCGAAAAGTTAATATCTTTTTATTTATTTTTAGTAAAAATGTGTGATGTGGGAAAACCTCCTTAAGTGTTTCTTTTCCATAAACAATTGACAGTTTTATTTTTCGGTTTCCATTCTTATTCTTTTATTTTTTAAATGCAATAGATCTCTTGATAAACTTTCGTTTAACTTCCGATTTTTTACTTACTGGTTGATTTTAGTTAGTACTTAATACCAGTCGGACTTCAACCTCTCTTTTACCTTTTCCTCAGTTAAAAACATATTTCGAACATCCATGCATTTTTCTCCACTTATTTGCCACCACTGTGATTTTGGACGCGATATAATTCATTTAAAAACTTGAAATGTAAATAGGTCGGGTATTGCTATATTGCTATTATATTTATACATCTGTTCATGTTTTTTTTAATGCGGCTTTTCGTGCGCTGTTCCTGAATATTATAAAAAAAAATCTATGTACAATTATTAGATGCTGAACTCGAGAATTGTTCCACCTTTAAAAAAAATCATACTGCTTATAACATTATTACTACTTGCGCTTAACAAAAAAAAGTCAATGTGAAAAATTCCAAGATTTATTTCCCATACATAACTATTTATCTTAAATTTCACAAAAATCCAATAAAATGCTGTTACATTACTTGCGGCTTTAATTCATACATGATCTCCCCCGGTAATATTTTTGTGACTTTATTAAACATTATATTTGATAAAATTCTGGAAGAAAACTGTACTTGGACTATTAAAAATAATGCTCCGGTTCTTGAATTCCTTATACCTTTTATATATATATATATATATATATATATATATATATATATATATATATATATATTAGGGTGATTCAGAAATGTATGGAAAAAAAAAATAAACTTTGTATTTTTGTGCGTCTTACCCTCTTATTTTGTGCCACTACATACACTGATTATTTGTGCAAAATCTTAACAAAATATATTAATATTTAGAGGTCGCGCAAACGCCTTGAAATTTCATGATATTGATAAAACGTGAACGTAAATGATATATATGGAGAAAAGTAGTCTTTATTTTTGTTCGTCTTATTTAGGCTTTTATATACTCTGAATTATTTGCCCAAAGTTTTAGTAAACTATGTTTACCTTTAGGAGTACTTCGAATTTTGTGATAGTGGCACAAATGCGAACGTAAATAATAATAATAAAGTTACTTTATTGCTGTTTTTTTCTCTGAAGAAAAAAACATGCAATCACAAAATGAACTATATATCTGAAAAACCAATGAAATGCAGAAAAGTATGAAAACTAATCAAATACGAAAAAAATATAAAAAACAAATTTAAATACATTAAATATATTTTAGTTCGCTTATTAATTCTTGCAATACTTTTTAAGGTTACATTTTTGCAACTTTGAAACGTTTTCTGTGTTCCTGTATCACTTGAAGAAGACACTGTCTTTGTTTTTCGTCGTTAGTGATAGTCTTATTAAATACTTCAATAAGGGCCACGCCACGCTCCGTATTGTGGTTTACAATCCTCAGTTTCTTCGGTAGTACAAAGCCTTGTTGATAGCTATCTTGAAGATTCCAATGCTCAGGATCAAACAGCTGATATATGTTGAGTTTCTTCTTTACATGAATAAGGACGCTGAAAATGTTCCAAATCATTTCTCAGTGCTTGCTCAAAAAGGTTTGCTGGGAACCCAGCTCTTAGGTATTCTTTCCCATTAATGATAAGAATGTGAAATAAATCACATTCATATGGTTACGAATACCTTTTCTTTGTCCGGCTGTAAGTTTGAACTGGTTGTGAAATAAACTTGAAGCCATAAAGAATCTTTGACACAGATATAACACGATGAAACGCTCCTGGAACACAAAAACATACACCAAGAGAAGGTGCTCCGCTCAAGAAACTCACACTAAGCTCTAGTATCTTCCTTAGACACTTCTTTTGCATGGGTCATCAGAAGTTGACTTTGCGCAACTTCCATTACTAGTTGCACGTTGCGCTGAATTGGCTATCAACTCCTCAACCTCATCGTTTCTCACTCCAGGTTTAAAATTAGAATGTTTTATCTTTGACTATGATTGCTGAAACCGCTTAAAAAGCAGTATTGTAGATAAAATGGCAGTGGATGGTTCCACGCAAATTGTGTGAACACCGCATTTGACATTGCACGCAATCAAATACCCCAATTCTGCCTATTTTTTGGCTTATCGGTTAAAATACCGAAAGACCAAGACTAGAATAGACTTCGGTTGTAATACCACAATGTCTAAAATATAATGGCGGAAAGCACAATATAAAAGTAGCTTCCCTAGTTCTTTTTCCCAAGTTCAAACTTGCTCCAACTTTAGTACCGGCACTGCATGTCGTATCGAAACACATACCACGTACAAACTCAGTAAGTTCCTATTTAATCTAACTGGTTATCGCACAGCAGCATTTGCCGTAGAAATTCCAGTGCCTGACTAACTTACTAGAACCCAGAAGTAAATCATCAATGCTTGTGGTCCTGATACTAATACTGGTATGAAAATCACCGATACTCCTTCATTTTCCTAATATACGAGTATTTTGCATAAGTGTTTCGTTCCAGTGAACTATCAAAGGAAGTCATAGATTTAAACGACTTTTGTAAGTTAACGACCGATTCAGAGCGAATAGTTTGCCTTTACCGTTTTATGGACGTTGTCAAATCCTCCCCATTTTGACCCATACGTTGTACTGTAGCAGCTACTATCAAAGTGGCTTTCTGTCACTTATATTGGGCCCTATCTAGAGTGGATGCTAGGTGTTTTAGCCAAATAAACTCATACATCTCACACAACCGAAAAGAGAACAGAAACCACAGCCCGAGCTTGCAGCTGCATTTTCTACCCAAACTGAGGTAAGAGATGATGCAGCTTTGGAGCGGGGGGGGGGGGGTCGTTACATTTTACTTTGAGCTATTATTTTATCGACTAATTACTTAGTAGAGTAAACTAACATTTTCAATTATTCCATTTTATATGAAGAACAATATTATTTCGGGTAATGAAGTTATGTACTCTAACTCTTGAAATTGCTAATTTTCAATAGAATTCGATCGCGTTGCGTGACCTCTAAATATTATTCAATTGAGATAAAATTTTACATACATCACATTCATGAATAATGTAAAAAAACTACTGGGTAAGACCAAAGAAATTCAAAAAAAAAATTTTTTTGAATCACCCTAATATATATAATATATATATATATATATATATATATATATATATATATATATATATATATATATATATATATACATATATATATATATATATATATATATATATATATATATATATATATATATATATATATATATATATATATATATATATATATATGTCTTAAGGATGTTCCTGTCTTACTTTTACGACTACAGCAAAACTCTTTATATCAATGAAACTCTTTGGCTGGATCTAAATAATTTCTGCACTTTCAATAATTACATTTTTAATAGTGCACATTGTTACCTTCAAATTAAAGGTATCCAACAGGGATCCAAATTCCCTTCTGTATTAGATAATCTTCATCTTCATTACTTCGAAAAAAACATCAACTATACAATTCCAAAAGCTTTCAGATCTGTTGACGACCTTATTATTTTCAATCATCATTCTTTTTATAATGATTTCAAAAATGTCTATCCTGCAGATTTAGAGCTTATTCATACAAACATAAATATTAAACAAACTGGATTTCTCGACCTAAACATCTGTCTTTCAGAAAATGATATCCTTGTTGATCTTTTGATGAACGACTTTCTTTCAACTTCCATATTAATCGCTTGATTGCATGAGGTTCAAATATTTTTATCGAAGTTTACCGTAATACCTAAAGCAATGAAATCAATAGAATTAAAAATATTTGAAACCAAAAGATTTTCGTGCAAAAAAAACCTCAATTTTCTGAAATCTTCACTAGATTATAATGAAATTAATTCCTCTTTTTATTTAAAATATTTTAAGACAGTTTAACTTTAACCGTAGTACTCTGTTTGGGCGGCATAATGTGCTTGTTGCGCTGGCTTTCATTCAGCTTACGTCAGGTTCGTATCCGTGTGGGTACATGCATGCTTGTTTTTTGGTCTTTGATTATTGACTTTGTTTCATCTTTGTTCAAATGCTATTTTACTCGTTCTTGCTACCTTTTATTCAAGGCTTTTGGTGAAGGTGAGCATGTTTTTGGGAGATAGAAAGTCAGATGGTCCTCATGTCAGATTGAAAGGGCGTTGCGAACCAGGGATCTGGTCTTCCCCTTGATGACGTGCCAGTCCTTGGTTTGCCTTGTTATTCTTTTTGTATATTGCGATTACTTATATATATATATATATTATATGCAAAATATAAACTTTTAAACTTACGCATTTTGTTTTTTTTTTTGGAAAAAGTTAGAAAATTGCTGTTCATACTTTAACCCATTAATGCCTGACATTTTTTTCCAAAAATAATTTGTATACTGGTTACAGACAGTGTTTAATTGACAGGAAAAATAATCAAAAAATATTATGTAAAAAATAATTGTTTTATTAAGGAAAGAAAAATCGTCCCTTAAAAGTTACGATAGACACCAGAGGGTACGAACTTTTTTTACTAAAAATTTTTTCTGCCTACGATATAATATTTAAAAAGACATTTTATAAGAAAAAATAAAATCGGCAATTAACATAAACTGGGAAGCTGGGAATAACTTTTAAAACTTAGCTTTTTTCTTGAGATTGTGAACGATGTAATTTTTGATAAAAATCATATTCAAACTGCTACAGAACACACTTTTCATTGGTTATGTGCTGCAATCTGTTAATAACGAGTTGAAACAACACTAAGGTACTAATTGAACACTATTGTTTGGTTGAAATGTTCATTATGGGGAAATTCAGACCCTTTTTTGGACCGTCCCTAAAAGGGACGCTAGGCATTAGTGGGTTAAAGCAAAATCCAAATCAAGAGTTAAAACTCTTAAAATTTAGTAAAAAATTATTTTAGTAAAAAATTACTAAAGTATTATAAGAATTGCCTTTTTTAAAAATTTATTTAAAACTAAAAGTTTAGTTCTATAAAATAACATGGTTTTTTTGAAAATATTACATTAATCTCGCATAAAATACTCAAATATTTTAAACAAGAAATGATCAATGCATATTATTTCTAAGCGCATATCTTTAAAACATTAAAAAGTATTATACGAGGTGCATTCTTTTTTCAATGTTTTCTCTTAAATTTGAATAAAAATTAAGTTTAATCGCAAATTTTTCTTTTTTCTTTCTGAATTTAAAACATCCATGGTTCCTTTAAAAAATCCCGCATTTTTACTGATTTCCTCTATTTTCATATATTTACATTATAGTGTTTATATTGATCTACAATTTCAGAAATGAACTCTCAAATTTGAGGAACTTTTCTTCGTTTTGATGAAATCGCTTCCGGGGATATGCCCGAGCACACTATTCGTCAAATTGAAGAAACTGCTTTCGTCACTTTTTTGGGGGATGAATTTCGTCAAATGTAACGAAATGTTTCTACATCTTAGTTTCGTCAAATAGAAAATCATTTTCGTAGTTTTGACAGCATTAATTTCGTCAGATTAGTTTCGTTGAAGTTGAGCATGTTAGTTTATTCAATGTTAGAGCATATTTGTCTTTATTTTTTGAGTAGATTAGTTTCCTTACTGTAGATGATATTTTGTCAGATTTGATCAAATAATGACTTTATTATCTTATAACTATAATTTTTCTCTTTTTATATGTAGTCTCCTACAAGCTAAAAAATTAAAAAAATTGTAGGGGGAAAGACGCACATTACAAAATTCGATTCTATTTAAGTAGAAATTCAGATTTTTAATTTCTTTACTATGAAACAGCAGCAGTTAACTCTTTGTCATTAACTACCTATTCCTTATTTTATTTAACAACGTATTAAGTTAACAGCGAAGGGTTTAAATTTTTAGAAGCAATGCAGTAAAAACACATGAAATCAGTACAAGATACGACTCATGAATGTAGTAAATTAATAGCTCAATAGGTTTCTATAAATTAAAACCTTTGCATTTTCTGAAAATTATATTTTTATTATTTTAATGCACAATAGCTCTGATTAGATTATCCAAACACTTGATGATATTTAAGAAGACACTTTTACATTATTCTTTTCGTTTATTTCTTAATATGCTTTGAACTAAACGTTAAAACAAATGTGTAAATGAAGTAAAGTCACCAAGCAAAAAAGCTTAGTTTTGAGATTAAGCTTTTAAAATTTATGGAAAATTACAAAAATCATTTCACTAAATTTTACTAACCCTCATCACCAGTAAGTTTATACATGTAATTCTTAAAATTTAAAATTGGTTTACATCATGAAATAACTAACTGTTAAGTTTAGACTCAGATTTAAAAAAAAATAGCAGTAACAAAAATAAAATTCTTATACCTCCTATAATCAAAAACCGCACAAAAAAGACAACAACAGAGTGAGTAGATTTTAAAATATACTAACATACCTTTTTGTTGCCCATTTTGATTAAATCCATTGCGATTAATTATGGACGGATAAACTAAATCTTCTTTAAAATGTTGAGCTAGGGAAACATGGTATACCGAATAATCACATGACATCACATTGAAAAGATCCAAATATTTTTTTCAATAGTCAATTTGATTAACAACTCAGAATCCTGAAATAATTCCTATTCTAATGCTATAAAACCAGCCAACGCTCTTTTTCACAGCATTCTCAAATTAAAACAAAATAGCATACGAAATCACGTCACGACACACACGATTAAATAGCACATTCGAACTTGATGTTCTTTGGAAAGGAACTATCCAAACGACGCAGATGTCTTCTTTTTCTAAACCAGGGGTGGCCAAACTTTTTAGGGAGAATGCCACTATCAGGAGAGAAAAAGCTCAGCGTGCCGCATCGTATTTTTCCAACAAACTGAAAATTTTTAAAAAGTTAAAAATAGGTTATTTGTTGACTATGTACCATGTTTTATTCTTCTCTAAATAAAACATGTTTTCTTGTAAATCTGGGTCATTGAAATTAAAATGATAGCAAAGATAAAACAAGTCCGAACTTAAGAGTTGTCGTTAATAAACACTTTTATAGGTTCTGTCAGTTGGTTTACGCTTAAAATAGAAACGAATAACATGAAACATTCTATTCTAAAAATTAAAGTCTGTACTTAATGTGGTTTATGAGTATGTATCTTTTTTTTCCAAGTCGTTAATTTTAGGATTATTTCTTGAGAATCCTAAGAAGTTTAAGTGTTTTAAGTGATATCAATTAATATTCAACTGTATTTAGATTTTTCTGCATTCATAACAAAAAATATTTGTTTAGAAGAGTACTTTGAACCAAATCTACAACAGCTAAAGTGCGTAAATGTGAAACAAATTTTGTTTGTACGAATTTCCAAATTTCTATATAAAGTGGATGATTTTCTGTTGAAGTAAGCTCTTATATTTGATGACCAATGCAAAAAGTCAGTAATCCTGATTTGGATTTCAGAAGGGTAACAAGTAGTGTCTTGCAGAGAAACAGACAAAGAATTTGAAAAGATCAGAATTTTTTTATCATCCTGAAAATCATCAAACTTAACACTGAATGAATACTTAAAATAGGTGTAAAGTTTTCTTCATATATCATTGGAGAATTATTAAATTTGCGTTGTTACTTTCAGTATTGATTTTTAATGTTTTATTCTTTTTTCTCGAAAGTAGAGAGAAAGAAACTGAAGTTTCATCATAAAAGAATGTAGATGGCCTATACTGGTTTAGGAAACTTTTTTAGTACAAACTTAAATTTAAATTACTTAACGCCGGATAATAAGAGATGACATAGCTATATTCAATTGCTATTCTTCATTCCTAAGTAGCAAGTCATCATTGATTTCCTTCGAGACATTTTAAAAATCACACTCCCTAAAATTCTAAAATCTTATAACTATTTCTCCGTTGGATAGCTGTCGCAGATTTCAATGAAGGAGTAACTTGCCATGCTCTCCTCTTTCTCCCGGGAAAAGATCACAAAAAATTCAGAGCTCTAATCCGTAGTTTGTTAATACAGTGAACTCTACAGGGTCACCAACAGAGAAAAAGTTTCATTCCTTGGCAAGGAGTGTGTGATAGAGAATTCGATGACACTTTTGAAGTTTTTTTCCCAAACTAGTTTCGAGTAATGAAACAAAAACAATTTAAGGGTCTTCATTTGTGCAAAAATACCGAATTTTGTCCAATCTAATTTCGTAATTTTAGTTGCAGAGTTAATTTTACTTTTTAAATTTCATCACCCGTAGTTGAAACTATTGCAGATCAAGAATCCATTCTGCAGCATCGAAAGTTTCATTTGTGTCAAGCACAATATGCTTTACAAAGCATTGTCAGTAACGCTACAGCTTTCGTTGGATGTCCGAATCTAAAGCTAAGTACTGTCTAATCTTTTATCGTAAAACCTTCCTCGCATCTGCGCATGCCTGAGGTCTCTTTGGATTTCCTCAAAATAGGGGAGAAATGCGAAGTAACATTCAACGGGAAGTAAGAAGCGAAAGCACCGGCAAGTGCGTCTCCTTATCCTATCACCCCTTTTTCAAATGGAAGCGATCGTGATTGCCAGGCGCGCAATACGCAGACAAACAGTACTTTGCAATATTGTAGTTCAGACAATTTGTAAGCCGGCCTCCTGACACTTAATCGTCATAATGTTATGTTTATCAGTTTAACATAACTTTTTCTGGACAACATTTTTTTCACCTAAGGAAACAATTTTTTCCTTCCAAATCTCAATCAAGGGAGACCATAGGAAGCACACCTACCTATTTTTTAAAGACTTACTGCTGCCGGCAGATACGAATGTGCCGACAACGTCACAATGTTCTTTTGTGGAATAACTCAATTAGCTAGCTACTGAGGCAAAATGATTCTGGAGGTATGTGCCGAATTCGGAACACCTGACGTTAAAGGGTTAACGGTTTTAGTTTTTATCAGTATTTTTGAGATCGACATTATTTCCTCAATTTTGGAATTTTTCAAAAAGTCTTCGCGGTCCACTCTTACTGCTCTGCCGTGCCACATTGTGACACGCGTGCCGCGGGTTGGCCACACCTGTTCTAAACCAATGCGAAAAATATAAGACGCTTTTACAGGAAGTTATAAAGTGCATATATATTAATTCTCAATGACTCTATAGTCTGCACGTAAAGCTTTTGCTGCCTCGTACTTTGACCAAGTTACGAATCGGTTAGTGCAGCAACCATAGAGACGGGAAAATTCTGTTTTCATTCGGTAATTCTGATAATATTTCCGTTTTTTTTTCGTGGAGAAAATTTTTTTTGAAGCATTAACGGAAATTTTCTGTCAAAATCAGAAGCAATTTTGCAACAGTGCATACGCAGCAATCACAAAAACGGAGAAATTCCGTTTTCGTCTTTCCAACTCGGTGATTCACAGAATATTTCCGCTTTTTAAAGAAGAAAATACGTTCGGAAGCGAAAACGGAAAGCTTCAGTTTAAATGAGTAGAAAACTTCCTAAAAATTCAGGGGTTTTTTCAACAGTGTAGGTTTTTACAATGTACAGATTACATTTTTGTTAATTAAAAAGTATTTGAAACGCTCATTTCAGCTGCCATTTATTAAGTTTTCCAACGGTATTGGCATTCAAAACGTAAAATAATCGGTCATCTGCTGTCTCTGAATGATTGGCCAATTACCGGCATTGGCCCATCGATCAGCATATGCAGTCGGTCGAGCCCTAATATCAATCCTGCACCTGTATTTTTTTTAATACTACTTGTCAAAATTTCTTTTTCGAATGTTCTGAACACATTTTTGGTCCTTAAAAAACTTTTGGAAACACACATTTCAGCTACCATTTGTTAAGTTTTTCCATCCGTTATCGGCCATTCGAACAAAAAAAAAAAAAAAAAAAATGCCAGATGCCGTCTTTAAACAATTGGCATTGGTTCATCGGCCATAAATTGCAATCGGTCGAACCGTAATATCAAATATTCACATGATTTAAAAAAAAATAGCACTAAATGCACAGTTCCTTAAAAAATGTTTGAAAAGTACATTTCAGTTAATTTGTTGAATTTTTCCATCAGTCACCGGCCATTCGAAAGGAACAATAATCGGTCATTGACTGTTTCTGAATAATCGGCATCGCCCGAAAAATACCAACAATCAAGCATGTCTGCGCATGAAATAGCTTTTCGTGCATTCTACTTTTTTTGGTAGTTGAACCTTTATGAATAAGAAAAAAAATTCTACTGCGAGTCTGAAACTGCCTATAGTCCTTAGAAAAGCGTCCAAACCCTGCCTCTACCTTTTTTTTTACTATTGATAAAAAAACACAGAAAAAAAAGAAGAAAAAAACCTCATTTTACTAAAAGAAGACAAAGAAAAGAAAACTGCTCATTTGTGGAAATGGTTATAGTCATCTACTTTTGATTCATTTAGGCGGCGTGTTTGATTCAAATATTCTTCACTTTTTAATGTTAAATTAGAATATCATTGTGTTTTGAGAATTTGAATCATTAAAGTGGCGTGTTCAATTAAACACCGATTCAATTACCCGGCACACTCACTCTAATAAGATTTTATTTTATTTAGAGTTGTTAGAGCTTATGTCTCCGAGGTTTTATCTCAAGTTTTATCAAAAACAGTAAAATGCATACTTTTGAAATTAATTTGCGCACTATGTGAGCTATTAATACACCACGGCAATCGAAAAGTTTTTGTGAGTTATTTCGGGACCTAAAGAGGTTATATACAGAAAGGAAAAGAAAGATTAAATCGCTGAGTGCTACTAAAATGAAACAAAGTCTAAAAACTACGAAAAATGAAAAAAAAGGGCCCTTAGCGTGCGTTTGGATGCGTGGATCGATTTGAACTGTCTGAAAGTCCCGTCTAGCAGAATTTGGAGTGGTACACGTACAATCTCTTGAGTACTCATGCGCTGCGACGAAATATGCATACGTTATTTTATGCTTGAGATGTAGAGAGAGAGAGAGGAAAAAACGAACTTATGCCAGAGATGAAGAAATGAAATGTTACACCTGCAAAATCGATAAGAATAAATTGCGTTCCAGCTCCGACGAAAACTGTTTGCTAAGAAAAAAAAAACGTAATGTGATAAAAGCAGCGTAACCTATGATCCTTTTTTTTTCATTTAAAAACTTTCAAGACCCTAACTATTTTTATGAACGAATTTTCTTTTTCAGCCTGCTCCCATTTAATCTGCAAGACCTTTATTTTTGCCACTGTTTGTCTTAGATGCAGACTTTCAGTTGCGAAAATTCTTCAAATGAGGAGCGGAGTTTCGTTAATAAAAGTATGAAGGGAAAAAAAAAACAGTGGAAAAATACGAAATCCAACTTTTGATACGGAACCTAGGTCCTCCAACTTATAGTTCGGAAAATCAAGAACATAAAAAACAATTCAAACACAAAAAATTAAAGAAATTTACAACCAAAGCTCAGGGATATTCTAGAGTTGAAAAAAAAAAAAAACAAGGAATTGAAAAGACGATAAAATTAACAGATTTTGTATTTTTAACGGCCCCTGGTGTGCCTGAAGAGAGGGGAGGGAGCCCCCCCCCCCAAACCTGAAATGTTTCGTGACGTAAAAAACAAAAAACAGTTTGTTTTGTTGTTGTTGTTTTCATTTCTTTTCTTTAATGGCAAAAAATAATAATAATAAAGTGTATTCTTCTTAATTTTGTAACCATTAAACGAGAAAAAATTTGAAGTACAGAAAAATTTGACAGTTCAAAATCTCATTACCTGCAAAACGTACGTGGAAAACAAGACTATTATTAGCACTTCCTGCTAATACCCATTTCGGTCTGGGGCCAAGAAGAGCTCGTTGTCAGTTTGTTCAAAGACCCCTTCTCCAGAACTCCGATTTCTAGCCTCTCCCCCCCCCCCCACTTCCCAAGAACCTGATCCTCAGTTTCCGATTAGCCTCTCAGCGGCCCTGATGCACTTAAAATTGTATTTTGTTTGTCCCCATTTACAAGCACCTGTAATCCTCGAAAGATTTTCACAGCTACACTTGGCTCCAATCAACAAGACCACACAAAAACAGATACGTTCACAAACTCTCCGCTTAAAGCTTCCACTTTATTGGGGCCCCCAACGTAGCAGTAAAAATTGAATTTTAAATTTCTACTACATGCGGGAGGGGGGTGGGTAAAAAGATGTGCCAAATTCATCGTCTTGATAATTTAAAAAAAATCATTCTGCGTAAAAAATGCAAAATGATGGTTCCGGCGTTTTTCGTATGGTAGCATATTCCTCGAAATACATTTTGTGCCTCACATGTTTTATTTCTTGCTATTTATTTAATATACCGAATTCAGTATTTTGGAAGTTCTTTTGTAATAAATTGATTTTATGTTACTGCTACTACAATATCAATATGTTAAGCACTAGAAAATGTATTTCACTACCTTAATTTTTTTTTATCGTTTTTGCACTGCTCGTGAATGAAAAAAGAAATTGTTGTTATGAGAAATATTTTTTTATTATCAATTTTTGACTTAAAACAGGTGTATCTTACAAAATGTTAACAACTATAGAATACTGAATTCAACTATTAAAATTTTGAAAGCTGAAAAGTGCAAATGAAGTGCTTTAAATAATTTTAACGGTTCTAGGGTCTTTGAAAAATTATTAAATACGTACTTGAAACTCCTTGAAAAGTGCTTCAATTTTATTTATTATCAAGTAAATAAACTATGAATTATCTAAATGGCTAGAATATTGCTCTCTCGTTTCTTATTTTCTAAATCTCTACACCATTTCTTTTAAAAGATTTTGCGCTTTTTTTACTAATGATCGTTTTATATTATTCAGTGTTGTCTTTTTATCTTCCCTCGTTCTTCATCTCTGCAGATTAATATCAAGAATTTGACGGACTCCATTTTTTTAAATTTTGATTTTTTCAATATTAATTTGCGAAAGGCATGACAATTAAAAGGTTTTTGTTTCAAAATGCAGCCACAAAATGTAGAATTTTGTTTCTATTTCTTACATTTTTTCTCGGGGGAGAAGCTCTAAAATTAGGGATATTCTACCGCTCATTTAAAGGAGCAAAATGCCTTCTCTACAAAGATCATTCTAAAAAATTATACAAAAAAAAAAAAAAAAAAAACACGTAGAAAAACGAGCATTAAGAAACAGGAACAAAACATGGGGAAAAGGGACCAGCAAAAAAATGACCCATAAACACGCATATATATTTGTATGTGTGTTTATGCGTCTTTTTTTGGGGGGGGGGGGGCAATGTGCGAAACCGGTCCCTCCCGAATTAAATTTCTTAATACGGCCTTGCCTCGGATCAACGAAATTTTGTACGCTCTTTATGGATATTACTGGCAACGTTTCCTTACCATTGGAAATTTGATTCAAAAAACAAACGATTTTTTTCTTCGATGCACTCTAATATATACAGAGAAGCATAGGTGCGCAGAAATACACAATAGGTGGATCAAAAACAATCAAAATTGAAGAATGGGTCGATACTTCGTAAACCTGGACAGGCCATTAGTTTAAAAGAAAAAAAAACGGGGCGGGGTGGCTTTTTATGTTTAAAAGACTAAAAAGGAACCATATAACCCCTTTTTCTCTAAATAATAACAATAAACTAGCTGTGGTGCCCGGCGTTGCACGGGCTTTAAAGTAGTGAGGAAAGTTTCAAAAAACTAGCCGTTAAGACGGCTCGCCTTTAAAGTTGTGAGGAAAGTTTAAACAAATTACTCGCCGCCACGGCGACTTGCATTTAAAGTGCGACAAAAGTTTCAACAAACTACTCGCCGCCAAAGCGGCTCGCCTTTAAAGTGGGGAGAAAAGTTTTAGCTAGGACAGTTTCAACAAACTACTCCCCTCTAAAGCGACTCGCTAAAAAGCTTTCCTGCATCAAAAAATCAATCGAATTATTTTCACATGCTTCCTCAGAAATAAAAACAATGTCAAGTAGCACATACTTGACACTCTCCCTAAAAGACAAATAAAATTCCCTACCAAAAACAATTATTTCCAAACCGCTTTCTTCATGGAAAATTTCAAAATTCTAAACGAAAACGTTGTTTTAATATTTGGATCGCAGCCAAAAAAAAAGTCCCTGCTAAAAACATCAATTAGAATTTTATTGGAAGCACATTTTCAAAATTTCAACAGAAAAAAATAAAAGTCTTACTAAAAACAATTGTTAGAACTTTATTGTAACACGTATTCAAAATGGCAACGGAAAGAAATAAATGTCTTGGAATTTTTAATATAGTTCAAGAATTTAATTAACGTTTTAATTCAAAATGGCAACGGAAAGAAATAAGTCTTGGATTTTTAAATAGTTCAAAAATTTAATTACCGTTTTAATTTAAAATGGCAACGGAACGAAAAAATGTCTTGGAATTTTAAATAGTTCAAATTTTTAATTACCATTTTAATTTAAAATGGCAACGGAAAGAAATAAATGTCTTGGAATTTTAAAAAGTGAAAAAAAATTAATTAACGCAGCTAATCAACGTCGTACAATTACGCGGTTGATCTTATTGTCTTCCTTAGAAAATTTCGAATCGAATGGTACTATATTTAATTCTCTATTCTCAGCGGTTTTTAAGGAGTTCAAGCTTCAGACGGACAGACAAACACACAGACAGACAAACGCGGATAGATTTTAATAGAATTAATAATTGGGTAAAACGAGGTTTCGGTTATGAGTTTCACATAACTGATCCTCTACTCTACATTACGTAATGATCACGTATACCAATTTGAATATGAATGTGTTTTTCTGTTCAGTATTTAAAAAAACAAGAGTATGTCTCGCATTTATTCTAGCTTTAGCAACCCTAGTAGAGTTTAGAAAGGACCTTCCCAATTTACGTTGGCGCTGAAGTTGTATGCTAAATGAAAAGGGAACGTGACGAATCTTTTCACTCCTAACTGAATGAAGTAGACTACTTCAAAGAAACGAAGCGACTTCTTTTAGGAAAGTTATTTTCCTTTTCAATGCATAAACACATTTTAGTAATTGGATTTTTATTAAATGCAGCTTTTGCTGAAAGTTTTAAAAAAATATTATCTAAATGCGTTTCCTAATGTTTTCACGTTTGACCAGAAACCAATCTAAAACTTTCGCCTGCTGTTGCGTTTTAAATAATTTACAAATGCTTCAATTATTAAGTGCGTTTTTTATTCATCTTTTTTTTTTCTTGAAAAGCTTTGCAATGTCGTCGTTAGTTTTGTGTTTGCTAAAAGTATGTCTAGTACATTAATTAAAGAAATAAACTTCGCTCTACTAGCATTTTTTATGTTGTTTGTTACAGAGTGAATTAATAAGTGTGTTTCTTCTGTAAAAAATGAACTTGTTGATTTCGAAGCCTTTTGAGCAGTTTTAAACTAAAAATGTATTTTGTGCTTTTGACCCATCATAACTTTTTGGGATTTCTAAAATGATCAGTCCCACCCATAAAGAGACAAAATCCTATTTACTACTGTTAAAAGTGCTTTTAATTAATAATAATAATTATCAATAACATGCCAGTCGACGTTACACTTATTTATACAGACGGTAGCAAAAATAAAGATTTGTGTTCTGGCTGTGGAGTTCTTGTCAAGGACTCTACCCAAGTAGCACACTTCGTTTTTTAAAGGTTGTGAAATGGTTATTAACGTTGTAACAACCGCTTAAAAACGTTTATAAAACGTTTAAAGGTTATTTGTGCTACCTGGGTAATTCCATTGTTAAGATAAAGAAATGAAATCCAGACTTGTGTTCAGTTTTCAAAGCGAGCTCGTAGCTATTCATGAGGGACTTTTAACTACATGGTGTCTTTTCCTTAGAACTGTTCGGATTCTCTGATAGTGTAGAGCCATCCAACATGCGTCGAATAGGAGCAAAGTAGGTGAAAGATCTGCATTTGCTATTCTCACTAAATTAAGACATCTCGCGTCCCTATGCGACTTCACTGACTTTTCTTGAATTCTGCTCTATGAAAAAACTATCTGATAGGCAAACTTGGCCTGTCCCTCCGTCGCGTCGCGCTCTTGGTATTGTTCTAATCGCAACACTCTCTGGCCATCTCGGAAGCCTCGGTGGTATTAAAACCCATCCAATCTTGCAATACACCGCCAACTCGGTTATTTCCATCCATGATCTGCAGTTTCGTGCTTATCATGCACTCATCAGCATGGAATAGGAAAGTAGCCGAGTTGGAGGCAAAAATCCTCTTCCTGCCTTAGCCCTTGCTTAGAGGCGGTTACTCACTACTTTATACTCGAGCTCTGCCTTAAAATTTACGAGTTGTACCGTATCAAGTGCGATCGCTCGCTGGTATTCTAATTTCACATTAGCTACCAGCTTTTTTGCCTCTCTTGGCTCTATACGAGGATTTTTGCCTCCAACTCGGTTACCTTCGTATTCCATGTTGATGAGTGCATAATAAGCACGAAACTGTAGTCCATGGATCGAAATGACAAAGTTGGCGGTGTATTGCAAGTTCCTGCCTTAGCCCTTGCTTAGGGGCGGTTACTCACTACTTTATACTCGAGCTCTGCCTTAAAATTTACGAGTTGTACCGTATCAAGTGCGATCGCTCGCTGGTATTCTAATTTCACATTAGCTACCAGCTTTTTTGCCTCTCTTGGCTCTATACGAGGATTTTTGCCTCCAACTCGGTTACCTTCGTATTCCATGTTGATGAGTGCATAATAAGCACGAAACTGTAGTCCATGGATCGAAATGACAAAGTTGGCGGTGTATTGCAAGTTCCTGCCTTAGCCCTTGCTTAGGGGCGGTTACTCACTACTTTATACTCGAGCTCTGCCTTAAAATTTACGAGTTGTACCGTATCAAGTGCGATCGCTCGCTGGTATTCTAATTTCACATTAGCTACCAGCTTTTTTGCCTCTCTTGGCTCTATACGAGGATTTTTGCCTCCAACTCGGTTACCTTCGTATTCCATGTTGATGAGTGCATAATAAGCACGAAACTGTAGTCCATGGATCGAAATGACAAAGTTGGCGGTGTATTGCAAGTTCCTGCCTTAGCCCTTGCTTAGGGGCGGTTACTCACTACTTTATACTCGAGCTCTGCCTTAAAATTTACGAGTTGTACCGTATCAAGTGCGATCGCTCGCTGGTATTCTAATTTCACATTAGCTACCAGCTTTTTTGCCTCTCTTGGCTCTATACGAGGATTTTTGCCTCCAACTCGGTTACCTTCGTATTCCATGTTGATGAGTGCATAATAAGCACGAAACTGTAGTCCATGGATCGAAATGACAAAGTTGGCGGTGTATTGCAAGTTCCTGCCTTAGCCCTTGCTTAGGGGCGGTTACTCACTACTTTATACTCGAGCTCTGCCTTAAAATTTACGAGTTGTACCGTATCAAGTGCGATCGCTCGCTGGTATTCTAATTTCACATTAGCTACCAGTTTTTTGGCTCTCTTGTCTCTATACGAGGATTTTTGCCTCCAACTCGGTTACCTTCCTATTCCATGCTGATGAGTGCATAATAAGCACGAAACTGTAGTCCTTGGATCGAAATGACAAAGTTGGCGGTGTATTGTTCCTGTCTTAGCCCTTGCTTAGGGGCGGTTACTCACTGCTTTATACCATCCAATCTGTCTAAAGTGCAACACAGAACATGACTCTCCAGCACGTATCCTTGAGTGCCTGGATTTGTTCTGTGACGATCTCTTTCATTTTCTATTACAGGTGTTTGACTTTTTGATTTCGTCTAGTGCTGGAAGCTGGACATAGAGATTAGTAACAACAACAAAAATGTATTAAGCGCGTCTTAAAATGTTATTACTTTATCTTTGTTTCATTTATTAATGCTGTGCACTTTGAAATCAGTTACAGTGCAGGGAATAGAAAGCGCATTCCACTAAAATTAATTTACATATCGTAAATTACGCAATTTTCAATGTAGTTAGTACATAGTAAAAAATTATTAAGATCAATAGCCTTCTTGTCGCTGTCAACTCTCTTGAACATCACACAGTCTCTTCTTTTGAACTGTTCCACAAGCCTAGTAAAGTAGTCATTTTTCCGAATCTTATAATGTAAAACTTACACCAGAAAAATTTGGTTTTCAAAATATTTTCATTTCAACTATTCAAAAGATTTTCATTTCAACTATTCAAAATTTTGTACATATAATGTAATATGACTCAGCTAAATCAATATGTCTCAATATTGCAAATTATTGTAACCAAACTTATGTGATCAATTTATGTATTTATGTTAATCAATAAACACGTACGTCATTCATGGCAACTAAACCGAGATCTTGCAATCATTCGGGCCCTGGATGACGGAGCTGATATCGTCGGCACCATGCTAAACTTACGAATGTGAAAATTGGCACTTTTCAGGAGAGCCAAAACACTGAATATAATTTTTTCCCCACCTGACGCGTTTGGTTATTTTAAATTTTTACATTATTAGATATCTTTAGGTGTGAAAACTATCGTTCGAGGTATCATTTTAGTTGTAAAATTCGAGCTTGAAAAACGAACGTGAAAAACGCGATTTTTCACATACATTATTTTAGCATGTTGCCGACGATGTATTTGTAATTACCAGCCTGAGATTTGAATAGCTTAAAACAATGTCCTGCTTTCTATACAAAAATTTAAATCACTGATTTTGATATATTTAAGCAACTGAATCACGTCTCCTCTATCTCGCCTTTGCTTAAGTCTCTTGATTTGAATGTAAACCGTTTTTAATTTATCTTCGCCGGCTTGTAAAATGTGTGTTAGAAGGTCATTTACATGCCAACAAAGCAAACATCGCAACACAATTTGAAATTAAAACAAAAACTTTTTTATTGCCCTTCGAAAAATGCTGCAAATAAAAATCTTGATGAGTTTGTGGTTATTTTATTATATAACTCATCGTTATACGTTCAATACTTTTAGATACATAGCGTTTGATCGTAAATAAGTCATTCGTAGTAAGAGCCTGCAAAAGCCGAGTTATTGCTTAATCAAACCTATATCTACGTAACTCAGTCCATTCAACGAATAATTGTCCAAAAACTACCCTAGACATGTCGTCATCATAAAACCCATTACAATTTCATTTCTGCGAGTCTAAAACCTGATTGCATTGATTTTTGAAAGACGACATCTGTCAGTTTTATCTGTTTGATTTTTCGTTTTCTCAAGAATTGCAACGTTCAGCAAAAGCGCATCGATTTCCAGATGAATTCTTTCATAGATTTGTCTTCCTGTGGAATATGTAATGTTTCTAATACGATTTCATGTATTTTTACCATTCTTCTTTTGTAAATAAACCATCTGCTGTCTTTAGATTTAAAGTAGAGATGGAGTGAAGCTTTGGCTAGTGCACCGAAATATTAGGTGTAATTCGACCGCTTCGGCTTATAAAAATTTATGCTGTAAATTTTCATTTTCAATTACAATTACTTAAATACTGTTCTTCAACCTATACACAATTATAAAATACAATAAAACATGGAAGAAAATTGTATTAAGTTAAAACTATTGTGTATTGAACCGCGTTGGAGCCAGAAACAACAATTAACATCATATTTTATTTAACTCGAAAGCTTTTATCAAGTAAATAAGTTATATTAAATTACATCTAATTAATAATTACATGAACAACTTAAGTTGCTTTAAAATGAAGCTAGTAAAATGTGGCTTTCTTTAAACATTCTTCTGAAACAAAAAAGTTAATTTCTAACATTTACCCAGTTTTTTCAAAGTTATTTTGTATGCGGGGGGGGGGGGAAGACAGTTATAAAATTTCAGTAGTTGTCAAGTTTATTAATTTATATATTAATGTCAAAAAAATTTAGCCCATTTTATAGATATTGATCATAATTGTAAATAATGGTCCATTAATATAGCATCCTAAGAATTACCTACAAAATTAAGTTGAAGCTGAATTTTGATTTGTTTTTTTAACCAAGTAAAATATTAGAACACCCATTCCTTGCACATTCATTTGTAATGAAAGATGTTAAGTTTCGATTTCATTTATTACTTAAGAGGAAAGCTTACTTTTAACTTAATTCTTATTGAAATTAACAGTTCAAAATCAAACGTATTAAAGATTTATTGAAAGTATAAATATAAGAAAAAATGCATGTTACATGACTCGAACAAATTAAACTTAACTTCAAAATTTTTCAATTAAGAATATTTTGTTATCTATTATAATGTTGATATAATGCAAATAGCAGCTAATTTCTAGCAATTTAATATTTGATCATATCAGTTGGTTTTATTATAAACATCAATTTAACTGTAGAACATACTTTTATATTCCAAATAATACTTCATACTACTTATTTCAATACAAAAAAGTTAGAAATGTCTTCTTTTTTGGTACTACCAGTACAAAACAGAAATAAATCTTTTATCAGTGAAATTAATTTTAAAATGAGCCGGCCGCCTTGTCTAGTGGTCAGAGTAGTCTGATCCAGGTGGATTGGTCCCGGGTTCGAATCCCGCACGGACATGGATGTACCATGTCCGTGCTCTCCTGTCCTTGTGGGGATGCGTTGCTGTGCTGTGACTGGTTGTCCTCCCTATAAACGGGTAACTGGCATATGTGCGTACTGTGGAAGTCAGACTTGACCAAGTCGGACACCAAATGACGGTACAGTTGAAAAATTGAAGCAGCGTTACCCCAAATTACCAGCTTGGCTGTAGCACGACGGTGCTCCTGAGCATTCCTCAAATGCGGTTTAAGAGTTTCTGACTGAACAATATCCGGTCTTTTTCTCAGAATTTTGTTTCTCTACTCATTTTTCTTCATATCTACTATAATTCGGTTACGGTTAAGAATGGGATACGATAATTGGTGGTTCTATGTTCCGCCTGGGCTGTTCTATCACCCTCTTTCGCATGGCAGATTCGGTCAAATTCCCTTTATATATATATATATATATATATATATATATATATATATATATATATATATATATATATATATATATATATATATATATATATATATATATAATCTCACACGCTTAGAAAAATTCTGTCAAAACTCAAAAACCGAAAATGTAATGTAGTTAATTATGATGCAGTCTTTAGTACATTTCGTAAGTTGAACATTTCGGCTCTTGCTTTTAAAATATTGCTTTCATAATACTTTAAAAAAAAAAAGTTTCTATTTGACTTTTAATCGAACAATTGGAATTTTGACTTTTTGGGTTGTAACAGTATTCTTCTAGGTGTGCGATATATAAATTTAGTTTCTCGAAGAGTTATTGAAAATTTGAGGTGATTTGGTTAACTGCATTGTTGGGAATGGCCAAAAACACAAATACTTTTTATAAGTTATTGAATAACCAAAAAGAATAGAAGTAGGATCTCTAAAAGTCGCGTAAGGAAAAGAATTTAGGAAAGTGTGGAACAAGAATCAATTCATTGTCAGCTAATATTTTGCGATTGCGTGCAGTACCGTGCTGGCACTTTTCACATTGAGCGGAACATATCGACTTATTTATGAACTCGGACTTAGCGTCAATTGAGTAGAAGACCCTCACTCATGAGAAGGGGGTAACGTTTCTCACAACCAAATTTCTCTCAGAATAGAAATAATGTTTCTTCGCAAACTGTGTCGCATAGAAATGTGTATTACGAAAGTGCAATTTTAGTGCTTGTTGGTGACCCTCATTGCAGCCTTTTTGCATTTCTTGTGAATGCTCAAGTCCCAACGGTGCTGTTGTCATGGGGAACATAATTTTGAACAAGTGATTTGTTTTCGAGCACGAACATTCGACCTAAAATATCACCTTTACTTCATTTCCGATAAAATTATGGAATTGGAATCGCTCACTCCTGTCAATAGCTCAAAAAACGTGACTTTCAGGACAGCTATTGTAAAGTTTAAAAGTAAGATATGCACTAAAACTAGATGTAAAGTCACCAAATGAACATTTTTTCACGCATATCTTTTTCAAAAAGGTTCTGATATTTCTTCCTCTGTTTCAAGAAGACGTGTTTTAAAAACTGCGCTTTATTTATGACATTCTTGCATTAAGTTTCAAAGACATTTGAAATACTGTCTAAAATTTTTTCGTACGACCTCCGCCGCATCTGCGCACGCGCCATGTCTCTTCGGATTTTCTCGAAATAGGGGGGAAAAGCAACGAGGAAGTAGTAAGCGAACAAAAGCTGAAGGCATCGGGTAGTGCGCAGCCAAAACCTAACTCCCCTTTTTCAGATGGAAGCGTCCGTAGCTGCCAGGCGCACAAAACGCAAACAGACAGTATCTTAAAATATGTCGTTATTGTCACTTCTTTTAATACCGACATAAAAGCAAAGAGTGCGTTTTGGATCAGAATAAAAAATGCTCTTTTTTATGCGCTATACTGTTTTCGGAATAAAAGATACCGTCTTGCACTAAAAGGATACTGATGGTTCCTGTCCAACGGTTCGAACTCTACTAAGGACACTCTTGATAAGAACGTTCCTGAAATAGTTGAAAATGCAAAAACGACACTTCTAGCATGGAATTATTGAGTTATAGGATTTTCTTAATAAAAACAAAAGACAATTAGTTTACCTATTGCTCTGTTGAAATGAAATAAAATACAGTGGCCGACGCCTACATGAATGACGTTCGTTCAGTTTTGATTCTACTAAGTGGCTGATTCAATGAGGTGGCTAATTCGATCAAGCTGGATATGGCTCTGTTTTTGACGATTTGATTTATTGAAGTGGTTGATTCAATTGACTACTGATTCAACAAACCGGCGTTCACTCTAATTTGAAATATTTTTGTTGTTTAAAGGTGGAATGCGAATCGAAAGTTGCAGTTAAAACTGGGGGCGGACTTAGCTGCATGGAAAAATTTCCAGTTTTGTTCATTTATTTAAAAAAGAAAGAAAAAAAAACGAGAATTTTTTTTTCTGAGAAATATAACTTTTTTTCTGTGACAACAAACGTAAAAAAAAAGATTTCACTTTTTAAATATAATTTTTCGGGAGACAAATGAACAGTGCAATGTATCCAGATGAGCGATAAAATGAAGTTTCATGTAACCTATATTAACTACATTAACGTAACTGTATCAATTTTTGAAAAACTAGTAATTTTTCTTGTTGCGAGCGTGATCGCAATGCACTCGGAAGAAAGGAACCAAAACTGACATACCATTTACATTTTGGGCTCTAAACCTATATTGAAAGTTTAAAGTCAATAAGTGCAGGTATGTAAGGTAGAACCTATTTTCTACCTAAATATTTACTCATTTTGTGAGAAATGTTGTAAACATTTGGGAAATGTCTATTTGTTTAGATATTTGTAAATATAGGCTGTAAGAAATGAGATCCCAAAACCGACAAACCAATAAAAAGTTTAATGAATATTCAGCCACACACAGAAACCACTTTTTTATTATTTCATAATTACGCAAAATGGTTCCTCAATAATTACTTTTATGCTTCAAAAGTTACATTTATGAGATGTAAAGGTATAAGGCCTATTATAATGACAATGAGCTAGGTATAAATGGAAATATTTCCAGAGAAATTTATCAGAAAACCAAGAAAAGAGAAAAAAATCATTAATTAAACTTAATCCACTTACAATAATCACAAACATAAAATGTCTTTCTCTGCACCGTCGCAATCTGCATGTGAGCAGTCCTGAAATGTAGTTCGCAAACACTCAGGTGTGTCGGTTTACCGAAAACTGTTAACCAAATATCCAACGTTTGTTTACTAGCATAGTTTAGTAATTACGGATTAGTGCTCTGCATTACATAACCAGAGAAAAATGTGTGTCTTCTCTTGCTGGGACGTCGTTTTTCTCTTTGTCCCGTTATAAAAAGCCCTGGTGCGTCAGACACGGAAAAAAAATTGCCAGCAAACTCAAAGAGTTAGGCTACCAAATTTTGCCTGCGTCGCCTCTAGATCTTAAATTCCGTTTTCAATTGACTGTTCAAAGTTCCTTCATTTTTGAAATGCAAGAAAACGAATTTTAAAGTCAATCGTTCATACATAATGGTTCGAATATAGGAAAAGGAAACGCAAAATTCCGGGAATAAAGTCCAAATATGTTTCATTCCGATCGAGCTAGTTTCGATACTAAATGCTTGCAAAAGAAACATTATAGCAATCGCGAATTTTTGTAATGCTCTTGTGCCAGAAAAAAGAGGAGGCTTTGAGCGATAATAAATTGGTGGCTCATTGTTCGCTGGCAAATGTGTCGACAATGCGTGCTTCTCTGGGGGAAACTTCTGAAATTTCCTTCCTCATTTAAGTGACAAGTTAATGGGGCTGGAGCTTCTTTGGGAGTGTCCTCTTCTCGAAATACCTGTACGGGGCTCTTTGCCATACATTCCAATCAAATGTTTGGAGGAGCTAAGATCAATAAAAAAGTGGGTTCCAAAATGGCGGATCAGAAAGGCTAAACCGCCATTGGCGGTCATTTTAGAGCCCTATATTTTCTTCATTTTTTAGAGGTATCTTAGATGTTCAGGATTTGTGGGGGTTTTGGAAGCTGAAATTTGCAAAGGTTCGTTTCAAAGGCACGTCTGCACCTTTTTCTCTAAAGTGTCTTCTGAATCGGAGACGTAACATGATTTGCTCTTTTTTATTTCTTTCAGTAATTTTACGCACCTTCGCAACCTGTTTCACGCTAAAGCTTAACTAATTTACATGCTGTGGTGTGCGTACGCAGAAAAATTTTGGGCTTTTATTAAATGACGTAAGTCTGGCACTCATGGGCTCTTGGACTAATAAGGTATATGCTTAAAATAAAATTTTTTAGGCGAAATTGTAATGATTAAACACTCCTGAATGTGCTTTATTTTTTTTTCAATTTTCCCTTTTATAGTTCAGCTGAACTTTCTAGGAAGATATGAAAGTGAAATTCATGTCCAAAAATTCCGTTACTGTTTTAAGTTTGAATTTTAAAAAGTTATAAACCTTTTTTTTTTTCTTTTTTTTTTTTTTTGCGAACTTAAGAGCGTCTGGCAGAAATTACCGCCCACGGAAAGTGTCTGGCTGTACTGGATATGAATTATTGCAAATGTTCCGTGAAACATACATAAAAGAAATACATAAGTCGATGACTTTGCTCCGAAGAAAATATACAAATCGGCAACTTAATGTGGATGTACTCGGCGGCTTTTCATTATTTCGCGTACCTCCAACACCTTGTTCTTGTAGATTGGCCCACGGACCAAGTGTGCCACATATTTTGTTACTCAGAAAATAAGTAACATCTGGGGGCCCTAGAGGTCTCTTGGACTATTACGTAGGCATTGAATGCACGCTATACATGGTATCCCACTTTGAAGTGGTTCGGAACTTATAGGAAGGGTAGGGTGCATCCTTAAGATTCGAAATCACACTGCAATGCCGGGTCGGAACTGCTTTTCTAAAACGGTGATGTACGTAGAAGCACCATAAGGAAAGAAGTATTAAGATTAAATTAAAAATTAAAAAAAATCCCGACCTTGATCGCTGACCTCATATTAAAACGACCTTCACTGATCAGAAAGTATTTTATAGTTTTATATTTAATTGTTTTCAAGAGGATATGGCAAACACGGAAAAGGAAAGATAATCCTTACTATTAAAATTTGCTCGTACAAAAATCAATTTTGATTGTAAACAAATAGAAAAACTGGCAAAAGATAAACATTTTAAATCATTGAATTTTCTTTCCTCATCTGGCAACAATGACATCGGTTTCCAATCGCGTAAGTTAAAGACTTCCGCATTCGCTATAGAAACGTTATAATTTGAGTTATGCATAAGATGAAAGTTCTAAACACATTCTATCAGGAGCAGAAACATTTTCTCTTTCTTTTAGCACTATTGTTTTTAATTTTTGAGTATGCTTTCACTTCAAAAATTGCAAAAAACGCTTAAAGGTTTCAAATTAATAACTTCGTTAATGTCATCCGAAGACGTGACCTAACTAAGAGCAATCTCGATTGCCTCCGTTTTCAAAAAAATCAAAATCGATCTATCTGTTTAGGCGCTAGAGTGCCACAGACAGATACACAGATCGACAGACACGTCAAACTTATAACCACCCTTCCTTTATGCGTCGGGGGTTAAAAAGACGGAAGTGGAAAATATTTTCACTAATACATGTAAGAATGCAAAAAGCTGATGAAAGTTCTTTATTTCTTATGATTTCGTAATGATTTTAACAATGTATGGTTGAAATGGTCTGTTCTTAGAGCTTGATAATTTTTTGAAGTCATGTGTCACAATGATAAAGCGAGAGCTAATTCATATATGATGAAATCATAAATAAATATAAACTTTAAATGTATGAAACTTTTTTCTCCAAATCTGGAAACCAACTGAGAGCAAAAACAACGTTAGTCCAAATTACATTTTAAATTTTCCTGCTCCCGATTTAAATAGAAACTATGTAGTTTTTGCCCGATAGCAACACAAATGCATGTTATTACGCAGGAAAAAAATATTGTCTGATTATTTGAAAATTTGGAACATTTTTCTCTCTTTCTTGAAAAATTTGAAATTCTGGACTTACGTAGTTTTTGCACTCACAGATTCAATTATTTCAAAGTGTTCGTACGGAAATGTATCTGTCAATAAAGATTCTTTTCTGCTGTGTAGCACAGCCAGGAGCAGAACAAAGAAAAGTTTTGAAAAAAACCCTCTCTCTGCCCTACGTTTTCTTTATTATATATTTTTGAAATTATTATACGCATATATTTCAATGCCATTTGCATTGTGTGTATACGTTAATATTTTTCGTTGGCGTTATTGGTACGAATGGCGAACTTCTGTGTAACTAGTGATCTTTTTCTCTTTTTTTTGTTACATAAGTTAAAATGAATAGATTGTTGAAATTTTTTTTTGATTCTTAATCTGTCGAAAAACTTAGAACTTTAGACTATAAGTCAAACAAAAAAAAGTGCTTTTGGATTATTTATCTTCTATTCTGTAAAGATATTCAAACATCGAATTATGTATACGTATTAATATGTTCCTCGTGATTAAAATTTTTAATGATAATTTAGTTTTTTAAACGATTTGAATTTTCCGTGATCGTAATACAACTGAATATTTTTTTATAGTTCTTGAAAGTGATCCATTGATATCTTAACACTTCATGTTAGGTAGAGATAATGCTGTAGTAAATGTCAATAGCATTTTGAAATCACTGAGTAATCCAAGTGGATATGCGAGAGTTAGAGCACGGACACATGAATTCTTTTAAAATATGTTGGAAAATCTGAACTGTGAGGAAATGCCTTAAATTACAAGTTTCAATCATTTTCAAATCTGAATTCAAGGTGAAAAAGATACCAAGACTTAAAATAGAAATAAAAAGTAAACACGGTTGTAAAACAAAACCACATACAGCACAGGGGAAGTGTGAGGATCTGCAATAGTGAACAGAAAGGGTACCATTATTCTCTCCTATGCGGTTACATTTTTCACCCCATTTTTCAAATTCGATACGGGTGAAATTTTGGCTCCCTACAGAGTGCCGCTCGTACTACAAGCGTTTCACCCCTGAAAGGCACCAATTGCAACTAGTAGTTTTAACAGTATATGCGGAAGATTGGAAATTTCATTGTTTGGACAAAGTTCAACGACTTAAGCAATATTTTCTCTTTTTCGTTTCAGAATATTGGGAAATATCTCTTTTCCAATACCTCCTCCGACTTTTTCAAAGCGCTTAAAAATAAAGTAATAATTACGGTTGTATTTGCAACAAATTTCCTGTTGCGTGTCAAATCCCCCGACAGAGTCGAGATTAATGGAACTGCGGATAAATCGATGCTTCATCTGTAACGGAGCTCAGGATTCATGATGGACCTAAAAATATAATTTTATGGGAGCAATTAATGAATAGAGAAATAAAGTCGGGTACTTCAGATTCTTAGAGTAAAAACAGGGGAGGAATTATTTTTAACTTTATCTATTATTACTATAAGAGCTTTTGCTCAATGGAGATTCCTGTCCCTTTAGTTTTCGCTACTCGGACTTGCTCTTACACTGGAGCTATTTTTAATAGCATTTTAGTCTTTTTTTCAATTACTTTTATTGATTTGATGTCATAAAATAACTTTCTCAAAATTCCAGGCAATCATTATACTTTGTTGAAAGCTGAATGATGTCCTTGGACTGAATGATCAAATCGTTTGTTTATCAATTTTACAAAATATGCCTCAAAGATTCTCAAATGATTTCTTTTCCATAAAAGACCATAATTCAAGTCCTTAAAAATACGATTTTTCAAGTTGCTTCATTATTTGAGTTTATTAGGGAGTACCAGATATTAATGTTTTTTTTTCTTTTCAAACAAAACAATTGTTAAAAGTTTTTATTTTCAATCAGCAATGTGATTATCCTCGTTATCAAGGTCCTTTTGCCTCGTTTTCAAAACTAACTTTTGAATCTTTTAAACTTTTGTCATTGTACTTACTTATTCCTGATTGAGCAAAGATATTTATTTTAACTTTTTTTTTCGTTTAATTTTTTTTTTTTTAAATTTTTCTTCCTTTTTCCTTTTTTTTTTTTATTGTTATTATTTTAATTTATTTCGTTGTTTGCTAGTTTTTGCTTCAGTTGTGTTTTCAAAATTTTGATTAATACTGTTTACGTGACAATTTTGAGCTGCACCTGCACGTCTGAAATATTTGCCCTGTGCCCCCCCTCCCCCAATATTTAGTCACCCTACGCCTATTATATTGAAGATATTTTCATCTTAGTACTGAGTGAGTAGACTTACCATATTTTTCATTTTTACTTCTGCTGCCATCTACCGGAAGTTAGCAAATATAATCCGATTTTAAAGTACAAATTATTAGGACACACGATATAGTTCTAAGGGGGAATGAACGAGAATGAGTTTGAAAGCACTTGAAGTTGAAATAGACTTCACTTTTTGCTGGACTTAATACTGTATAAATCCTACCGGATTCATGTTCAAAATTTTGATAAAATTTCACAACGAATAATGTTTTCATTGTGCTGCCATCTATATTCATGTATAAAAATAATGTATTTTATGTTAAAAAGAACTTCAGGAGTTATGTTGGGTTCCCATCCACAGGCAGGCCTGTCATTTAGGAGGGTCCGGAGATCAAAATGCCCCCCCCCCCAGCCCCCAAAAAATTGAAAAAATAATGTAGGCTGCTTGTATGAATCACGTATGCTCTAAAGTTTTGATTCGATGAAGCGCCTTTTTACCGTACACAGTACAGTTGGGAAAGTGAAGCAAAAGCAGCGCATCCCAAATTGACAGCAAAGTGACAACAACAACAACAACAAATATGAATCTTACCCTCCCCCCGCCCCCTCGCTACTGAAACAATTTGGATTATATTCTGTGCTGAGAGTAAACCGTTGTATCTTTATAATATAGAAAAACAATTTTTCATGAGAGAAGCAATGGTTTGATATTTTTTAGAAATAAATTTCTTTTATTTTCTTTCAGGAATATTTTTTACACCCTCACTTTGAACAAATGAAGTATTTTTGGAAGTCATGTTGTCTGTAGGATAAGAGGTATGTAAGAAATATTATTTTAAATGTCTTTTAAAATGACTGCCACGCAGTGAAGATAAATTTCAACGTCTCTTAAAGAAGAAAACCAGCAATGGATTTTATTATACTTTAGCCTGCTGGCCAACGTGTGAGATAATTCACCGTGAGTGAATTGAGCCGAGAGTCTACTGCGCATTGTTGTTGTCGCAGTTGGGCAGTACATATTTTCGTACTGTGTTCTTATAAAAGACTGACACACAAAGAAAAATGATACCGGAAGTAAATAAAGATGGTTGCGGTTTGTTGCTATTATTTGCCACTTTCGTTAATTACTCATTGGATTGGCGATTTTGTTAATGAACAGTTCCTTCATCTTATTGGCAGTTTTGAACCTCCCATTTCCAAGTGGGCAATGGTAGCGCCAGGTTTCCATTTGTTTTCTTCGTTTCCATTACCACGTCTCGCTGAACATACTCGAGATGCAATTAAAGCAATACGACATTTGGCGGCGTCAACCACACGTTTACATTGGAGAGTAACAAATAAGCGCCAAACAGACGTCAAATATTGGTTAACTTTTTTACTGCAGAAGAAGTTCTCCAAAGTGGCGGAGATACTTTAACCCTACACTGCATGGTGTTGCCAATTGGATGCATGGGCAATTTGTCCTCCTTATGAATAGCAGAATGTAGTCATAAAGCAACTCAATGCATAAAAAGCAAGTATTGGGTATATTTAAAGCAATTATCACCTTTTATCATCTATACATGGCAGCACTGGTCTGTTACATGCTCTTAAATGAATCCATATGGATAGCTTTTAGAATCACTTAAACTACCAAGTTTTGAAATTATTTTTTACAATGAAATATTTTTCTTTGTCTTTTAAAGAAATATCATGAATAAAATAAACATTTATCTTTCGTTCAAGATGCATTTTACATCAAAATAATTATTCTGAAAAAATCTAGGACATAATACATGTCTGTAGCCATTTGGCAACATTATGCAGTAAGCATCCACAGAACAATTCGATTCATCAATGTAGTTCATGAAGTATGTGCTTGTTTATGTTTCGTGCTAGCTTCTTTCTCTTTTTGGAAGGTATAAAATAATCATGCGGACCCAAAAGTGGTACTTTCGGTTGTTCTACCGTTTATTAGACCTCGCAATTATCTGTGCTTAGTTGATGTTCCACAGAGTGAACAAACAAAAAATCAATAGGGAAAAGCCTTCAAAACGTGTTCATTTTAGATTTCAGTTTGCACAAACGTTGCGAAACAAAGCGAAAAAAACAAAGTTTTTATTTTCGAATCGTAATAGTGCGGAAAAGTTGCGATTGGTGAAGAGCTACAAAACAAAACAAAAATTTTTGAAATCGGATAATATCTTCCGTTCCCGCAACGAGCCTGAAATTTTGAAAAAATGAAAATTTTCATGTGTTTTTAGCGATTTTTTAAAATTTTTGTTTTAATGTTTTATTTTAATGCTCTTGGACGGAAAAGTTACGTTTGGTGAAGCCTTCTGAAATTTTGAAAAATATATTGAAATCGAATAATACCTTCTGATCCAGGAACAAGCCAGAAAAACCAAAAAAGTATAAAATTTCAGCTTTTTTTGGGGTGATGAAAAAAAAATATGTTCTCATGTTTTTTTTTTTTTTCTTTTTTAACAGGTATCATAGCGTAAAGAATTTTAAAGAGCACTATATTACTCTTAAACATTATATTTTTTCCTTGATTTTTCAGGTATCTTCTAAACATGCAAAACTACCATTTTTTACAACAATGAAACATTTTCAAATAATCGAAAGTTATAAAATATTTTCCAAAATTTCTACAATGCAGTACAAAAATCCACTAAATAAAACACCCACTCCAAAAAAAAAGGCTAATTTTAATCACTAAACTATTAACAATTTTAATACCTAACTAATTATATACAGTTTCTTAATCCCCTTTTGTAGTCTGTGCCTTCTATAATTATGTTACCTAACTTAACTGACTACCCACAGAATCCTTTAACATTAATTTAATTAGAAACTTATTTTCAAATTAAAACTTCTTTAAAATTAAACCTAGTTAGGTTAGGTAGTGTATAGAATGAGACTGCAAAATGCAATTAAAAATTCAGAAACAAACATATAATGAGGTAGGTATTAAAATAGTTTATCGTTTAGGGATAAAAAATATTGTTTATCTTATGAGTGAATGTTTTGTTCAACGGATTTTTGTACTAAAAAAGTTAAACAAATTTAATAATTAGGTATATGTAAAAAATTTTATGTAAATGTTATCTATTATTTTTTGCTATTTAGTTGCTTTTAGTTTGCTTTAAGGTTATCTTGGTGCCTACAGTAACACAGTCCCAGGCAAAGTGGGGCAAGGTGTAACAAAAATTAAGGATTGGAAAGCATTTGACAAGGAGAAGGCACTACTGCCCCACACACCCCTATTAGCCTTATGCAAAAAATGTTAAAACATGTTATCATGACAATTGAACATTTGAAACACGATTGCAGAGAAACTTGTGCTTAAAAGGTTACTTTTCATCTCGGTGATGATTTTGGAACACATTTCATATGAAAGCCATAAATATAAGGAATGTATTAGTGTAGAAGACAAACATATTTTAGATTTTGTTGATTTCTAATTTTTCATTCGCAAAATTATTTTAAAATAAATAATTAAATTTAAGTTTAAAAAACTAAAAAATACGCTTTTAGAGTTAATCAAACTATAAAGCTTTAAACCATTTCAAATTATAAGTTTACATGCACCTTATAATACATCAACATGTAATATAGTTTAGCCTTTAGTACTAATAATAGCATTCAATAACATCAACATGTAATAATATAGTTTAGCCTTTAGTATTAACAATAGTATTAAATATATCACTTTTATATTTTTAAAGAACGTGAATTTAATCTTTTATTCAGAGTTACATACATACTGAGAAACCCACATGTGAAACTAGTAAAAGCGTATTAGAAACAAAACCGTCATTAAAAAACAACTGGGAGCTAAACAGAAAAAAATAATACATAATATTTACATACAACTTCATACCCATACCTAATTATTAAATTTGTTTAACTTTTTCAGTACAAAAATCCATTGAACAAAACATTCACTCATAAGATGAACAATATTTTTTATCCCTAAACGATAAACTATTTTAATACCTAACTCATTATATGTTAGTTTCTGAATATTTAATTGCATTTTGCAGTCTCATTCTATACACTACCTAACCTAACTAGGCTTCATTTTAAAGAAGTTTTAATTTTAAAATAAGTTTCTAATTAAATTAATGTTAAAAGATTCTGTGGGTTGTCAGTTAAGTTAGGTAACATAATTATAGAAGGCACAGACTACAAAAGGGGATTAAGAAACTGTATATAATTAGTTTGGTATTAAAATTGTTTATAGTTTAGTGATTAAAATTAGCCTTTTTTTGGAGTGGGTGTTTTATTTAGTGGATTTTTGTACTGGATTGTAGAAATTTTGGAAAATATTTTATAAATTTCGATTATTTGAAAATGTTTCATAGTTGTAAAAAATGGTAGTTTTGCACGCTTAGAAGATACCTGAAAAATCAAGAAAAAATTAATGTTTAAGAGTAATATAGTGCTTTTTAAAAGGCTTTACGCAATGATACTGGGTAAAAAAGAAAAAAAATGAGAACATTTTTTTTTTTTTAATTTTTTTTCATCACCCCACAAAAAGTTGAAGTTATATAATTTTTTGGTTTTTCTGGCTTGTTCCTGGATCAGAAGGTATTATTCGATTTCAATATATTTTTCAAAATTTCAGAAGGCTTCACCAAACGTAACTTTTCTGTCCAAGAGCATTAAAGTAAAACATTAAAACAAAAATTTTAAAAAATCGCTAAAAACACATGAAATTTTTCATTTTTTCAAAATTTCAGGCTCGTTGCGGGAACGGAAGATATTATCCGATTTCAAAAATTTTTTTGTTTTGTAACTCTTCACCAATCGCAACTTTTCCGCACTATTACGATTCGAAAATAAAAACTTTGTTTTTTTCGCTCCACCCTATTACACATACAAGTAAGATCATTAATAATTTTAAATTACAGTTTTAAAAAAAACTAAACAATACGCTTTTACATAAGAATGCGCTGTGATCATCACGGGTTTCCCTCTGATTTTCAAAACTACTGAATATCCGCACTTAAGTTTACATGCTCTTAAAATATATCAACATGCAATACAGTTTAGCCTTTAGTACTAAAAATAATATTAAATATATTACTTTTATATTTGCAAAGAACGTTAATTTTATCTTTTATTCAGAGTTACATACATACATACATACATACAAACAAACCCACATGTGAAATTAAAAGCGTATTAAAAAGAGGGAAACCATTAGCTACAGAGAAACTAGAGTTACAAACCAAAAAAAAAAGAAAGCTTGCGCGAAAGAGCCTCCAAAAGATATCAGATTTAAAAGAATTGATCATCGGAAAGAACACAGTACAAATAAATAATGATGTAAAATGCCAAAATGCAAAAGATTTCAAGAGTACAGTGCACCAAATGTTCAATTCCTCTATTTTTTTACAAAAAAAAAAAAAACTAATTTCAAGATTATCATTTAAAATCATTTTTGTCTGTTGAATGCATGGTGTAGCCATTTGGCAACAAAACTATTTTTAATTAGAAAGTGGTGAAAATTTAGAGTTAATTTTTTTTAAATATTTTTCCATGTTTTCTTATTACATTGACAAACACATATGTTTTTTTCTAAGAAAAATAAAAAATCATGTAGTGTAGGGTTAAATTATATCAAAGTAATTTTGAAAAATATAAAAGCATGGATGACTTGTCTGTAATCTGATTCCCCCCCCCCCCTTCTTTTTATAATTTTTTTTCCAACAATTTTTATATCTTGAAAAACTGCTGAAATTTATAAACTTTAGCATCTAATCCTTTTCTGTAACTTATATTTGTCGCATCATACAAAGAGAAAGATGCTGCCCATGCAAAAATTAAAACAAATGGCATAAGATGTTCACCTTTTTGGCGATGTCGAGACATATTAATGCAAGTTAAGATCCTTAAAATATTTTTTATTTACTTTTGGTATTTTGAGAAATAAACTATTTTTGAGACTTCGATCTTTTATAAATTTAAGTGTTTGGCTCTTTGATTGAGCAAATAGTGCGCATTTTTCGTCCCCGGTCATGAAGAGCTCCGAAATGGAACACCATTTTAACCTATAATCACTACAATAAGAAACATTGTTTAAAAGCTTTATTGTGCACAGACGATGTTTTCAATCTGTCGACATCATCTTCCAGGTCACTGAACCCATTAACTGCCCCATTATGAGGGATTTTATTAACTATACATCAAACACAAAATTATTTTTTAATTGTGATAAACAACGAAATAAAATGTTTCGATATTTGATCAACTGGTTTCACAGACATACAGTCAGTCTCCTGTCGATCACATACCATTATTCAGTATTATACTAATTCCGGTAGTGCTCTTAAAAGTGTTTGTACACTTTAAAAATTTGTAGTAAAACCAAATTCACCAAAAAAGGAGTTCGGTTAATGAAGTTCAATATTTTTTCACATCATCTCTATGCCATCTTTATATATATATATATATATATATATATATATATATATATATATATAAACTCAAAAATTTACTCGAAAACTACTTGACCGATTTCGTTCCAACTTTTACAGCTTCTGCTGGTGTTAGATCAGGAAAGGTTGTTAGATATTGCCGGAAAAAATTCGAGGAATACTTCTTTTTTTATTTGAAATCTGAATTTTAGAGCCAAAAAACGGCTTTATCTAGCAAAATAACTGTCGTATCATGTCGATTTTGGTTTCATTGGAAAGATTGGAGAAAAATATTTTTTTAAACCTTTTTTACCGACGGTGCCATGAAGGGAATGTTGAAAAATCAAGTGGAAACAATTATGAGCTTTTTTTAATTTGTAAAAATCAACTTTTAACTGACGTTGCCATTTTTGTTCAAACACGGAAAGATTAAATTCGACATTTCAATGGGGTCAGGTGGGGGAAACTGCGTCTAAAATCGAATTTTTTTGAAAAATGACCCCCAAAATTTCATGATTAATTTTCATTTTAAGACAACTTTTGAAGCATTTTATTTACATTGGATTTCTGTAGATTAAGTATGAAGCAGAACCATTTCATTTTGTTACATTGTTTTCTTTCAGTGATACATTTAAAACATCATACATTGATAGCCCCACTTTCCCTCATGGTGGGGTAAAGTGGGGCTAGTTCAGAAATTAGAGAAAATTTAAACAACAATGTAAATATTGATTTTGACATTGGTATACAATGAAATTAAAACGCCTTAATTTCATTTAAAATTACAAATACACTATTTTTTTTAATTTAATATTTAACGAATGAAACAATGTCATCAGTAATATTCCTTTTCCTATCATTCACAATACTGAAATATTCTAGAACAATCTGCAACTTTCTATTACGTTCGAAAATACGTCGAATGTCGCCAAGCTTGGTGACACTTTGTGATTTTTTACTAAATTAGGCGACAAAAATAAGTCTCCAAAAGTGATGCCAACTTGGCAATATCTTGTCAATTTCTCGCCAAGCATATTGACACTCATGTTTAACTGATAGCAAAGCATGGGAAACAGCAAGCAAGTAAAGTCTTCCATGTAAATTAACAGAATAAAAAGCAATTTTAGAAAAAAATAATAAAAAGTAAGCTCATAGAATCATAAAAATAGCACCAATTCTTGTTCGTTACCTCTCAAGGATGCTCTCTCAGGTGACCTCTACAAACTGGTCGCTCGTTTGTTGCAAATAGTGATGCGTGATTCATTTGCACGGAGCGGCTGTTCATCGCGAATAATAAAAATTCACCAGTCTGAATCATAAGCAATTTTTGCAATGTTACTTAAATAAATAATTTTGCTCTTCAATTTTCTGCTTTTAATGCTTATGCATGAGTTACGTATTATGAACCAATCATTGTACTTTCTTGTATTTCTTTTTGCACGATGTAAGCGTGTATTAAGGCCTACCAAATTTGACCGCATGCACTATTATACTCCTTCGTTTTTGTATTGTTGTTTGTCAGCTGTACAGCTCATTTTAAATCTTTTTCATTATGCTACGGAATTTTAAAAGTAATTAGGACGGTTTATGATAGGTTTATTGTTATTTTACTGCCTGTATCACGATGCCCCCCAAATGAACATGTTATTCTCTATTATCCTCCGAAGTGTCTCGTCCAAATGCATGTCTATAAATTGGTCTAAGAGACTGGGAAAAAATCGCAAAAAGCGTATATTTAGTTAAAGTTATTCGCGCGGTTTTTAAGTACAATAACCTTTTATGCCATCTTCCTCTAAATATCTGGGTACGAAAATAAAATGTCATGTAAGAATAAAAGTCCAGTTCCTCAAACGGTCGATGTGACTTGATTGAGGAAATTTTCTCGTTTTGTAGTTTGAGAAGAATGTTGCACTTGTAGGGCGGAAATTAAGAAGGAAACCAATCCTGGGAAAATCGGAAGCCATTCATTTGAATAGCAGCTCCGGTTACATCAGCAACCCGGAGAATGTTATTTCATTTAAAACGGAGAATCTATTCCTTAATGAAATCTCTTCCCTTTAAAAGGACCTACTTTGACCTCTCCTATTTCTGAGATTTCGTAAATTTAACCCACTGTATTTACAACGCTTTTACTAGTTTCTCAAGCATGTTTGCTTGTAAAAAAGCTTTGTGCTCATCTGCGCATAAGTGAGCAGTGATAACTCGTTCTAGTCAGCTACGCCAACAATCCTCAACCGTACGCTAAACGTGTTTCTTGCGTTGGCCTTTTCATAAAGGAATCACTCAGTTTCACTCAAGGGTTATTTAATCGCACCACACTTGACAGAAGGAAGACAAAAACACGTTTTTTTTTTTTTTTTTTTTCTTTGAACAACAGCAAAAATGTGGATTGGTTGTTTATTTTTCGATGATAGCGGTGAAAAAAAAAATCTTTAAAATGATGTCTTACTCTCAAAGTTTCATAAAATAATGACGAAAACACAATAAATAAATAAATGAAATTAAAATAAAAGAACGCCTTTGAGAAATAATACACATGATGATGGAAAGACCTCTTTCTGCCCGGGTTCAAACTTATGCGGTTAACATTATAAGCACGGATGATCTGATCACACCATTGCCGCTTAGGTTTTGAATGCTATTCATTGAGGAAATTGTAATGAAAAACTGGAAAAAGTTTTTACGTCATGGGTCTAATTTTCGTCATCATAACCTTTAAGATGGGGGACAAGTAATGGAGTTTGGCGAACGAATAAGAAAGATCTCAACTAAAAACAAGCTGGAGAAAAAATAGTTTGGATAAAATCAAAAAGATTAACAATATTGAATAAAATACGGTAGTATGGAATTTCCATGCTCTAACGTTAATTTTCATTTCTTAAGTGAGTTTTTATTTATTTTTGTACTTCAAACACTCACCCCCCCCCCCGCCCCTAATAGCCCCAAGTCCCAACAAAATGAAGCCTTACTTCATTTTGCTGGGACTTGTGGCTATTAGGTGCGGGGGGGGGGGTTGAGTTTTTGAATTATAAATATGAAATGCCTCAGACTCATATTTTTCATTGTCCTGCAAAGGGTTATTTTAAACTCGGGAAATTGAGAAAATTCGAAATGGCTTAAACCGTCGAAACCAGTTATATAGGCAGAAAAAAAAAATGTTAAAAAAAATATGTGCCATATATTAAGTTCTTTTTTAACTTGTTTTAGTTTTTGGTGTTTGCAACTTGTTTAACTGAAACTGTGCCATCATTATGTATGTAAGATGAAAAATTGTTTTAATTTGATTTCAATACCTCAAAATGATTTTAATAATTCAAAATGAACGTGCAATCAAATCGTTTACACACTTTGTGTAGAAAAAAATTCTTGCCCTACTCCCCGATCCGTAGTTTTCGTACACCCTATTAACTTTGAAAAAAATTGCTTAAGCAATCCCTGTGTGTTTGTTTTGTGTCAACGAAAAAAAAAACAGAAAAGAAAAGAAACCTCAATCAATTATACCAATTTTTCCAAAAGAGCTCGTGCTCTGAGGGATTAAAAAAATCGGTTTTTGTGATTCTCCAAAATTCTAACAATATCGTGTCCCCGAAGGGAGACACAAAAATTGTTTGACCTAAAAAGTTTTTAATGTTTTTAATTGTTAGAAATACTTTTATCGATGTTAAGCCAATCAACTTAAAACAATCCTTCATTTATTTTTTCCTACAAAAATTTTTGAATCACCCAAAAGTCACTCTTTTCGCGTCTTCCAACCTCTTTCTCCACTGGGCATAAATTATTTTAAAATTTTACATGAACATTTCACAATTTCAATTTGTAGTACTGAATTATGCACATTAATGAATGTAAGATAGTAGTTTTAGTTTATTTAATTGCTTAAATAATCAAGGTACATCATTTTCAAGTTTATTCCAAGGTTTGCATTTCACTCTCCTGGCCTTAAAATGTAGTTCATTTGTTAAAGGCAACAAGAAGGAATTTTGAAGACTTCAGCCCTTCGGCTCAAGATCAGCTTATGGGATGTGGGTTATTTTCACCAAATGCTTACATTTCAGAATTTTTAAGTAATTTTTTTAACTTGCTATTTTCTTTTTGAATCACTAACAGATGTTTTATCACATATTTTAAGTGTGTGAAAAAGTAATTGGTTGTACACTTTGATGCATAATTAAGTATTCAAATGCTGTTGTAAAACTTTAAGTTGCAAGGAAAATTGTCGTCCGTTTCCATACAAAATCAATATGAAATCTCACTTTTAAACCATGCCATAGCGCATAGAGCCAAGTTCATTTAAAATTATTTGGGACCCTAAAGCTTAAAACGATGTTTGTGATCATTCAAATATTGATCAAAAACTGTATGGTAACGGACTTGACATTTGGTAACGGATTTGACCAATAACGGACTTGACATTTCAACCAAAATGTCAAATTATGGCTAGGTTGTCGAATTCAAAATTTGAACAACAATTTGCATTTTCTTAGAGTTGTATAATAAACAATATTTCGGGGTAAAAGTTGAGAAAAAGTAAAAATTAATACTAAAATCTTTGGTAACAGACTTGACAAAGAATAAAAATACGCACCTGGAAGAGATCTGCGAAACGCCACAACAATACTTCTCGACTCAAAATAATCTTGGGGTAACGGACTTGACAAGAACTGCCGGACAAAATATATTCATACATTTCTTAATGAAAAAAAATTACTATTGTCTATATTTTTAATGAATATCGTATACTAATAGTCAATATATAAAACTAATTTGCTGTATATACTTTTGTATACAATTAAATATATAAAAAACGTAGTTGAACTTGGAAATGAACAAGCGTTTCTGCCTTGATTCTCATTTTTAAAGACTTATACAAAAATAAATAAATAAATTTCAATAATTTTTTGAGTGATGGAATTTTTTTAATTTTATTTTTTTTTGGGGGGGGGGGATATTTCTTGCAGAAAATAATTGTTCGCATTGAATTTGAAATATAAGTTATGCTTCAAAATCGTCTTTTTAACCTCCGGACAGCAAATGTAAGCAAATTTTGAAAATGACCCATGTATTATTAGACGTTAACGGATTACTATTATCTTGGGGTAAAAATTTCAGCCAATCTTGTTCATTTGTTGGGCAGTGATCTGAATGGCAACAATATTGAAGAGTGCTTTTATACATATGAAGCAGCCGTTTTAGGAAAAAAACACTTGATTTTTTTTTTTTTCGCCTCTCAGGCTAAGCTCCCTGAAGAGGAATTTTTTGACACTTTTGTAATTGTCAACAAGCTTAAGCTTCAACACAAGTGAATTTGGTGGGGTAAAAAAGTCATTTGAAATTTCGACTCAGTGACGAACAAATGGTTAGAAATTTATATTTTTAACTGAAATCAAACTTGAAAATTATCGTTTCTGAGAAAAGTAAAACTTGAATCAGAAATCGTACTTGTATTCCTTTTTAACAAAATGTAGCAAAACATCAATTTAAATACCATTTTCTCTTTGGAAAAGTATCAAGCTTCATTTTTAATAAAAAGTTATGCTTTTGACTTGCTTGAATTAGATATTAGAGACTATCTTAATTATAATGAGAACTCTTTAAAGTGACCAAAATGTCACGGAACAAAGGAGTGTCCGCCTAAAGAAGAGATTACTGCATGTCAAATAACTGCCCGTTATTCGAAGTTTAAACTATTCAGATTGAACACTATGGAACAGCCTATTTAAAAGCAGTAGCGTGGCAAGCAAGGGTGTCGTCACCAGGGGCGGTAATTCGTGGGGGACCCCCCCCCCCCCTTCACACCATCACACACAAAAAAAAATCCACCAACCGCAAGAATGTAAAATAAAGAAAAGAAAACGTTTCGCAAATAACGAAATCCATACAACATCCATAAGCACCTTTTTTTTTGTGTCACAACGAAAACTTAAGTTTATTTAAAGTGTAAACGCAGTGGCGTAAAATGAAATTCTACGCAAGTGAATTTACATTAACCCTTTAACTGTCAAGTTATTTTAATGATTTGGGTGCACAAATTGTCAATTTTTTTTATTGCAAAAATCAAAGGTTTAGTACAAAATAAAACATACTTAGAAGTTAAAAATTGATATTTTGAAGCACATGGGTAAAATATTTAAAGTTTTGTAGCCACTGCATATTTGCTTGAGGCGGCTGCCACTCAACATGGCAGTTGTAAAGTTCGCTTCTAGTGGAGCATTATTTTCTAAAAATGAAAAAAAAAAAATTATTTTCTAAAAAATAAATAAATGAAATAAAAATTAAATAAATAAAAGTGAATGCCTTTCGGTAATTCAGTCTTGTGTGGTATAACTGGAAACACTTTTCCAAGCACAAACCCGAGAAACAGTCACGGACGTCATTTCAAGTATTTCCAGGGGGGGGGGGGGCAAAGGGTCCAAACACAATGCAATTTCATCGAAAAACATACAAAACCACGCCCACTTATATGTAAATACATTGATTTCTCAAAGTCGGGGGTCAATTGACCCCCCCTGCCCCCCCCCCCTAAATGACGGGCCTTTAAACAGTCGGGTTTGACAAAGAGATGAAGCCGAAATAAACGTCTCCCGATAGATATTCGGGTATAACAATACGATGCACTCAAAAAAAAAAAAAAGAAAAAAATTACCCCGAGTAATACTCGGGCGTGACATTTTCGAACACCAGTGCTGTGCCCGAGATTATCTCGGGGTTAAAAGGTTAAATAACAAATATATAAAAGCTTTCTCGAAAAACTGACACGAGACGCCTTTTGTTCTCAAAGAAAAACTCGGAAAAACCCCGTCTGGGGTCCAGGGGATTCAGAGGACTTTTAAGGGGCAATTGGAACAAAAAAAAATATCAAGAAAAAGTAGGCGAAGATTTTTAAAGAGTTATACATATTTTCAAGAAAAGATAAATAAATCTTTTGGGTGAATAAATTGCTGACATCAATCGACAGAGGAAGAGCGAAGGACTAGAACGATAACGCATTATCACTTGCTGACACCGACTTTCGGTAAAGCTTTTGATCATCTCTTGATTCACTGACAAGCACAAACGCATTAAAATGTAAAATAGCTAATCGGAAAAAAAAAATCATTAAATTTGTTCATAGAAATGGAGTAGAGATTCAGAAATCTGATGACGAGAGTGAACCAACATCCTTGATTTTAAGCAAAGTCCTAGTTTACACTTAACCCATTAATGCCTGACATTTTTTTTTTCAAAGATATTTTGTATACTGGTTACAAATAGTGTTTAATGGACAGGAAAAATAATTAAAAAATATCATGTAAAAAATAATTGTTTTATTTAAAAAACAAATCGTCCCTAAAAAGGGACGCTTGGCACCAGAGGGTACATACTTTTTTTACCAAATTTTTTTTCTGCTTACGATATAATATTTAAAAAGGCATTTTATAAGAAGAAATAAAAGCAGCAATTAACATAAACTGGAAAGGAAATGCGTTGTTGAGTGAGAAAGTCAGCAAAGCATTTGTTGTGAAAACCTACATTGCATTTGCTGCACTTCCGATACGCTTTTTTACTTCAATGGGCACATCTTACATGAGTCTTATTTAAAGCAATATAACTACTTTCCCCATAATAACTAACTCAATCCGGTACTCTTGAGCTCAATGCATTCTGTATAGCAGCTTCTAAAAGAAAATGAAGAGCGGCAACCACCATTTTTTAGATTGGATCAAAAACAGGTAATTTCCTATATTTTGATGCATGGGATCTGTTCCTTTCATGCAACGATTGTACTGAGCAACTATATTTGGTTCATCAATTTCAATTACTTTCTTTTCGGTATTGGACAATTGCTTAGCTTTTACTATAGGATAATCTCCATGAAGATTCGATGCAATAGTTACGACATTGCTATTATTCAACCGAACCAACGTAATATTATTTTACCTGTCATCGACATTTAATCCAAACTGCCTCTCTTTTCTTTTTTGAACAATGTAACTTTAGTTAACGGGCATTTTCAATCCGATTCTCGCATAAATCCTTTCTGATACAAATTATCAAGTACGGACGCAAGAGAAGTAAATAAATTGTCACGGTAGAGATCAAAATTGGCATGCTCAGGGAATTCTGAAATTGAATCTGCAACCTCTGCACCCCCCCCCCTTCCCAAACAACAAATTCATATGCAATCCTTGAATTCTTATAAAAAAATACCTAAATGCATTATAGAAGAGTAATTAAATATAACAAATAATTAGTGTTTTAAAGAATTACATTTTTGAAATAACTTTTTTTTTCAAAATTTACCTTGAGTATTTTTTGTAATTTCAAATAAATAAAGAAAGAAATAATAAATGATAAAATATTTTAAGAAAATTGTACTTAAATTTAAATATCAATTAACTTAATTTAATTAGATTTTTTAAGTTTCAAAAATGAAAATTATTATCTACTAGTTGACCCGGCAAACGTTGTTTTGCCATATAAATAATTTCCTAGTAATTTCTAGTGTTGACAAAAAATAGCTTACTTATTGTAAGTATGTAGTATGTATGTATGGTAGAATGTGTATATTGTATGTATGTAAGAATGTGGTATATGCGTGAAATAAGCATGGAGCGCTGTGAACGATGCGGGAATATAAAAATAACAAAAGGCAAACATTATTTTTAAGTTATTATAATTTATTCCTTAAAATTATATATCATTAATTAAACAATTACGACAGTAACACTATTAAACAATATCAATCTCTTAATGCTATAGCGTGAACAATATTTTTTGTTAGTCCATCTTTAGCTAACACAAACAAACTGGATGGTTTACCCACTCGAGAGCATGCCACGTATAATTGTCCGTGTGAAAAACATGGTGTTCTCAAATCTAAGCCACAAACAGACATCGTTTGACCTTGGGATTTGTTGATAGTCATTGCAAATGCCAATCTAATCGGAAACTGAATACGTTTGAATTGAATTGGCACATCTGTAGGTATAATAGGAATCCGTGGTATGAGTATATTTTCACCTCTGAACTTGCCAGTTAAAACCCTGGCTTCGATCACGTTTTTCATTAATTTTTGAATGACTAATCGCGTACCGTTGCACAGTTCAAATTACGAAGCAAGATAATTGGAGATCCCACCTTTATTTTGTAAAAATTTGTGTCACTTTAATGGTCGTTCATACCCCCCCCCCCCCTCTAGCAGTGAAAAAAAACTTTATACAGCAGATTTTGCCTAATAACTCAACACTCATGGTGTTTGATACATTTTATTTGTTTGTAATGATGTTTTTTGGTCACAACCAATATGAAAATCACAAAAATAGTTACTTTAATTTTTAACATATATTTATCTTCTTCAGAATTTTTGACTTTTAATTTTACCTTGAATTTGACGTAAATGCAAGATATAAAATACAGAATTTTATAAAGGTACAAAAATTAACATAATATAATTGATAGTGTATATAATTTTTGAAAAAATAATATAAGTGCCGCAAATCAAAAACCATTTATTGCCACAATCGATTCAAAGCCCCCAAAAATGGCACAAACGTCCATAAGAAAATTCTACAGCATCGAAGGACCCCATTGCCAATTTTAACAAAGATCCGACCAAAACTGTCATTTTGTACTATAAAAAAATATGGGGATCCCCATGAGGGGATGTACCTGCATAAGGACATTACAATCATTAAAATCATTCAAAAAAAAAAAAAAAAAAAAACATGCAGCTGTTCGAAAAAACCCTTGCGGACCTGGATTCGATCTCATTCCATCAGGAACTTCAACCTGACGCGCCTAACCACTTGACCATCGGGTCGCTCATTGAAGTAAGGATTTACGATAACACATATTGTTTTAGTTCAGTAGATCAGATATTATATGCGAACAAAAAAAATTTAGGAGTGGACTACCCCTAACATTTAGGGGGATGAAAAATAGATGTTGGCCGATTCTCATAGATACTGGATAAGCACAAAAAATGTCATCAAAATCGGTCAAGCCGTTTCGGAGGAGTATGGCAACGAAAACTGTGACACGAGAATTTTCTATATTAGATTTTTCAGTATGAAACATTTACTAACCTCTTTTGAGATAAATTATAAATTCTAAGTAAGAAATCAGCCATGGTTAAACAATGCAGCCTTTAGTGCCTAGCGTCTCTTTTTAGAGACTCTGCCCCCCCCCCCCTTCCCAAACAACAAATTCATATGCAATCCTTGAATTCTTCATCAAGTTGAAGTGCTAAGCTTCTGAAACAGCTTATAGGGCTTCTTCAACAGTCGGACTAAACAATAAAAAAATACCTAAATGCATTATAGAAGAGTAATTAAATATAACAAATAATTAGTGTTTTAAAGAATTACATTTTTGAAATAACTTTTTTTTTCAAAATTTACCTTGAGTATTTTTTGTAATTTCAAATAAATAAAGAAAGAAATAATAAATGATAAAATATTTTAAGAAAATTGTACTTAAATTTAAATATCAATTAACTTAATTTAATTAGATTTTTTAAGTTTCAAAAATGAAAATTATTATCTACTAGTTGACCCGGCAAACGTTGTTTTGCCATATAAATAATTTCCTAGTAATTTCTAGTGTTGACAAAAAATAGCTTACTTATCGTAAGTATGTAGTATGTATGTATGGTAGAATGTGTATATTGTATGTATAAGAATGTGGTATATGCGTGAAATAAGCATGGAGCGCTGTGAACGATGCGGGAATATAAAAATAACAAAAGGCAAACATTATTTTTAAGTTATTATAATTTATTCCTTAAAATTATATATCATTAATTAAACAATTACGACAGTAACACTATTAAACAATATCAATCTCTTAATGCTATAGCGTGAACAATATTTTTTGTTAGTCCATCTTTAGCTAACACAAACAAACTGGATGGTTTACCCACTCAAGAGCATGCCACGTATAATTGTCCGTGTGAAAAACATGGTGTTCTCAAATCTAAGCCACAAACAGACATCGTTTGACCTTGGGATTTGTTGATAGTCATTGCAAATGCCAATCTAATCGGAAACTGAATACGTTTGAATTGAATTGGCACATCTGTAGGTATAATAGGAATCCGTGGTGTGAGTATATTTTCACCTCTGAACTTGCCAGTTAAAACCCTGGCTTCGATCACGTTTTTCATTAATTTTTGAATGACTAATCGCGTACCGTTGCACAGTTCAAATTACGAAGCAAGATAATTGGAGATCCCACCTTTATTTTGTAAAAATTTGTGTCACTTTAATGGTCGTTCATACCCCCCCCCTCTGGCAGTGAAAAAAAACTTTATACAGCAGATTTTGCCTAATAACTCAACACTCATGGTGTTTGATACATTTTATTTGTTTGTAATGATGTTTTTTGGTCACAACCAATATGAAAATCACAAAAATAGTTACTTTAATTTTTAACATATATTTATCTTCTTCAGAATTTTTGACTTTTAATTTTACCTTGAATTTGACGTAAATGCAAGATATAAAATACAGAATTTTATAAAGGTACAAAAATTAACATAATATAATTGATAGTGTATATAATTTTTGAAAAAATAATATAAGTGCCGCAAATCAAAAACCATTTATTGCCACAATCGATTCAAAGCCCCCAAAAATGGCACAAACGTCCATAAGAAAATTCTACAGCATCGAAGGACCCCATTGCCAATTTTAACAAAGATCCGACCAAAACTGTCATTTTGTACTATAAAAAAATATGGGGTAGATCCCCATGAGGGGATGTACCTGCATAAGGACATTACAATCATTAAAATCATTCAAAAAAAAAATAAACATGCAGCTGTTCGAAAAAACCCTTGCGGACCTGGATTCGATCTCATTCCATCAGGAACTTCAACCTGACGCGCCTAACCACTTGACCATCGGGTCTCTCATTGAAGTAAGGATTTACGATAACACATATTGTTTTATACAGAAAATAACAACGTTACAATGCACAAAATTTGTAAACTTTACATATTGTTTTAGTTCAGTAGATCAGATGTTATATGCGAACAAAAAAAATTTAGGAGTGGACTACCCCTAACATTTAGGGGGATGAAAAATAGATGTTGGCCGATTCTCATAGATACTGGATAAGCACAAAAAATGTCATCAAAATCGGTCAAGCCGTTTCGGAGGAGTATGGCAACGAAAACTGTGACACGAGAATTTTATATATTAGATTTTTCAGTATAAAACATTTACTAACCTCTTTTGAGATAAATTATAAATTCTAAGTAAGAAATCAGCCATGGTTAAACAATGCAGCCTTTAGTGCCTAGCGTCTCTTTTTAGAGACGCTCTTAAATTGCAATAAAATCCATAAAAAAATTAAAATTTACAAAATTGCAAAAAAAAAAAAAGGTAAACTAAAATATCGATCAAAGTAGCACATATATCAAACACAGAGAGATTTACTCGTTAATAATTTTAAAAACTTGGCTTTTTGTTCTTGCGATTGTGAACGATGTAATTTTTGATAAAGATCATAATAAAATGGCTACAGAACACACTTTACAATGGTTATGTGCTGCAATCTGTTAATAATGAATTGAAACAATACCAAAGTAATAATTCAACACAATTATTTGGTTGAAATGTTCATTTTTGAAAAATTAGGGCACACTTTTTGGACCGCCCCTAAAAAGGGAAGCTAGGCATTAATGGGTTAATTAGAAGTAAAATTAGTAGAAGCTTTGCAAGGAATTCAAAATTGCGCCAGTTATATTTAAATAAACACATAAATCATAACTGAACTAGTGAAATCTTTTACAAACTCTTAAATTCATCTTTGGGAGTCACCTAAATCAGGGTGTCGTCACTCAGTGTAAATTACCCCTCCCCTCCCCCTAAGTGATGCTACAGAGTTTGATAAGTTGTGCATAACTTAAAATATTGGGTGAAATTTCAGAAACGATGCATTTATATTTTTCAAAATTGATAAATATATTTTGGGGGGCCCCTTCCGAAGGATATCACTCATTTCAAACAACCCCCTATCCCCCAGAGTGGTTTGCATAGATTATACGAAACTGGAAAAATGTGGAATACACATAGGAAAAATGTGGAATACACATACATTTCAGAAATTAAATATTGGTATTTTTCAAAAGCTCATGATACATTTTGGGTGTCACCCCAGGAAAGGTGTCCCCGGCGCAAATACCCCCCCCCCCTTCCAAGCGTTGCTAAAAGATTTGATAGATCATACATAAGTATTGTGCGAAATTTCAGAAAGACAATATTTATATTTTTCAAACGTTAAAAATACATTTCGGGTCCTCCCCCCCCACCCAGAAGGATACCACCGGGGGTGGACCGCCCCCTGTAGCAACGCTACTGCATAAATATAATATAAAATATATCAGGATTTAAATATTTATATTTTTCGAACCTCTAAAATGCGTTTTTTATGTCACCTCCTAATTTCCAGAAAGGTGTCTGCCGGCGCAAATGATCTAGTTCTGATGCTACTGGTTTTGAAAGATTAAATGCATCTGTACATGTTGAATAAAAAAATTCAGAATTGAAGAATCTTTCATACACACTTAAAACAATTTTGGTGTCACACTTCACAGGGACGTCACCCGGCTAAAAATCCCTCCCCCCCAAAAAAACGGGGTTTTTTTACCTCCTCTTTTTTTTCCTTCTTTCTTCTCCCTTTTTTCTCTTTTGGTCCACCCCCCCTCCTTAGCGACGCTACTGATAAAAGGACTGGGGCTCACAGGAATGCGTCCGCTTTTGGGAGTGTCCATTAAGGGAGGTTTTAAATCGATACTGTTTTGTTAAGCAATAAATATACTTCTTGTTTCATTCTACAGAGTTATGTCTTTATTATTGTTGTAAAGTTTTTAATAACCCATAAAAAATCCTTTTGTTTCTCTACTGGTACTTCTTGTCACTCTCCTGGTTTAAAAAAGTTTGCCCCCCCCCCCCCGACCCCCTTTTAGTGGTGTAGCATATTTAAAGTGAGTTACCTCTATTTTTCACTTAATAAGTTCTTAAAATAAAGTGTAAATATAATTTTAGCATTTTTATTTCTATGGAATTTGTGACTTTAAAATATCAAGTTTTTAGAGAATCACCCTCTTTCTTAAATTTGAGGATTTAACTAAAATTTCTGCAGCAATTAGTTTTCCTGTGGTGCGGAAAACGCTAAACCAAATGAACAATTTGAATGAAATACGAAATCATGTGGCGCTTTTAAATGGGAAGACCAACACAGATATTACAAAAATAAAAAATCAAGCGTGAGCTTTGTTTGTAGAATTTTCTAAATCGTTTTTCCTCATTTCGTATGGAAATGGAGTGTTTGCTCGGTGGCACAAATGATCCGTCAAAACTCACCCCCCCCCCCCCCCCCCATCAGAGTTCTTTCCGTGTCGTAACTCAAGTTGACGAGAGCGCCTCCACCCTAAAAATAACCTTGGACGTGTGTCAAAACGTATTCTAACGCAACCAAAAGTCCCCTAAAAATATATCACGGGTGTCAAAAGGGGCTCGCGCATTAAAAAAGCGGGTTCAGTCACCAAACAAAAACACTTCTCCCTTTAACTTGTTTAACTAATCCGCATTGTTAAAGGTCAGCGGTTAATTTGACTGGCCGTGTACTCGGGCAGTTGGAGACAACTACCCGCCTGTTGGCATGGCAACTGAAGGTAGCCTCGGACAACACTCCTCCCAAGGTCGCGCTCGTGCAAGGCCGAAGGAATGAGTGGCCCACTTAATGAGCACTCGCAAATTAACCCTCCCCCGTGGGAGGGGGATGAGACAATGTTAACCCAAAATGTTTCTTACAAACTATTTTTCACTGCTACAACTTTTCAGAACAACAACTCCAGACGTTTTTACATGTTGAAAATATGGAGGATTCAGAATACAAGTGGACCAAGTCTACAAAAAGCTTCTTTGTGCTACAGAGGTTTTAAGTTTCATTTCATTGCGGTGGCTTACTGGTTAACATTGTTTAAGTTATAAATATATTGAATGGTATCGAAACTAGGACTTAATTCATTATTGCACTGAAATTTTGCATAGTTAGTGCAATCTATGTATATAAAACGCTTATGCTTGGTGCAAAATGAGACTTTGTTTCTTCTGTTGGGTACGATCAGCGTCAAGCGATTTGCTTACTTGGCAAGGCACAGACCTTCGTCTCCTCTCCGTGAAAGCGGTCAGTTTCTTAAATAAAATGTAATAGATTAGCTTACTTTAGGCGTTTTAGGCATCCGTCGCTAATCGACAATTTCGCTGTCTACCTTATTTGCTCACTCGCTTCTAGCGTTTGATATTCACATTTATTATAAACGCTTATAACGCTTACATGAATAAAATGAGCTTTCAATTGTTTCTTTCCTTTGGATAAAATCAGTTTATTTACAAATCTCGATCAAGCGTCTAGGCGTAAATTGTCACTTTCGATGAACCTCTATTTGTTTCTTTACGTTGGCAACGATCCGCTTATTTACGAGCCCTGTTTACGTTCTTGCCTATACTACGCGGCAAGGTTTCTTGACACTGGCGTCGTGACGTCAGCGTGACGTCAGCCAATGAAAAACGAGCTAGATAAAACGTCACAGCCTACTTATCGAATTAGAGGATATCCTTAACTTCTTCGGAGCTCTTATTGGCTCCGCGCGTAGTGACGTTTAGTGTCAAGTTAAGTTGCTTTCTGGTATACTCGCTTTGCTTGTTTGCTTTTATGTGTGATACAGGAGCTTTCTAATGCATGAATCATAATAAATTAATAAATAAACAGGAGATTTCTAATGTATGAATCATTCTTTTAATCTCAATTCAGATTTCCTCAGATTTTATAATCGTTCCAGTTTGAAGATGTTGATAGTACTTTCGTTAATGTATTTCAAGTAGTACCCGAAATGCACGACCTTTTAATAAGCCATGCATACTATAGTGACGGCTCATGTGGATTCACTAACTTTATAAGAAAACTATTCTTAAGTAAAACATAATACTCATATATGAAATGAGTGAACTTTTGCCATGGAGAGAAGAAAGAAATGACATCTGATTTCCATTAAAACTAAAATGTATTGTGGCTTGATAAAGTACATAAGTTTCTCATGAAGAGGATTTTTTTTTTTTGCATTTTAAAGGGCATCAGAACATTCTAAACGAAATAAATGGACGTATTTCATTAGATATACTTATTTGTAGTTACAACAAATTTCCTTAAAACTTTTTGCCTGATCTCCACCATTGAATAAGAAGAGATAGTTCTCTGACATCATCTTTAAACTAAATAGGTTGTTTCAGTTCTACTGAAATGATAAGTTTTATCGCAGGTAGCCCGTTATGTTTTCCCACATCATGGGTGGAGAAAATTTAAAAAAGCAACTTTTACTTGAACAATTAAATATAATCATTCATACTGGAATACTATATACTTCACAATAATTATGGAAGCGCTTCAGCAAATAACTCATAAACATACTTTCAAGAAAAGGAAACACGGAAGAAATGATTAAGTCTTTCTAATTTTAAAATAAATCTTTTCATTTATAAAATTTCACCGCAATTCAAGTTATTTTAGTGACAAAAATATGTATAAGGCACTGATTAAAATTTGTGTTAAATGTTAAATAAAAGACACTTCAACATGCTCCGTAAAAAAATTGAGCAAGTTAGGGACATTCCTTTTTGTTCAAACTAGCATCTGAAAAAGTGGAAAAAACGAAAATTTCGATAAATTTCAAATTTTTTAAGTACGATTTCATCATTAACAAATTTGACACCAATTATTAACTTAGCCCAGGTAGTTTGTAATCGATAGTTTTACGCTCTGTATTGCTTTTTTCTCTTATTTTTTCATTAAAAGAGCTAGCAAAGTAGTTATAAATCTGAAGTAAATTGAAGAGATTTCAATCTTTGTTAATACCTCAGACTTAATGAAAGCTGAAAATAAATTTAATTTCAGCCTTTCTGATGGCGATTTTCCCCGAGAATTTGAAAATATTTATTTTTTAAAAGCATGTTTATAACTTACGGAGTTATTGAGTCACAAATTGGCTGTCATGAACTCTGAAAATTTACGTAAGCTTTCATTTCTGATGTCAATAGCAAAGTAGCAAACAGTTTTTAAACTTTCATACTTCGCATTTCCTCATAGATATGCATGATTTACCCAAATAAAAAAATTCATTGAGATCTGTGACATGTGTGCCACAGCCGATTTGCTTATTTCACGTGGAATGACACAAATACGGAAATCCCGATACATCTTTTGTTCTTAGTTTTTCCTATCAAGTTTAAAAAACATACAGAAACATAAAACGAATTTTCTTTGCTCTTTGTTTTATTTTCTGTTCAGGCAAAAACTTCGGACTGCGTTCCGATGGCGCCAAAATTACCGAAGTCATCTTTTTCTTTTTTTATACATATAACTGCTTGACTGTTTATTATTGTTTCAGAATATTTTGCAACATTTGGAATTGTAAGGCGTCTTTATAAAAGTGTTTCTTTCATTTGACGCGGAAAAAAATATACAAAATACCTAGTGCCTTTGCAACGAATTTATTTTATGGTAAAGATGTAGCTTAAAACTAAGTCTAAATCTTCAGCTTTATAGTGTAAGATAAGTTAGTAAGGATATGACTTAAATCCACTCTAATATTATGCTGTTTTAAGCAAGGCAAAGTTGGTTTAATTTTTAATATTTTTATGTCTTCTTCATAGTCTGAAACCAAATAATATTTTTTATGGTCCTTTTATTATTTCAATCATTCCCTGTTTCATATTATCCAACATTTTAATTAATTTTCTTAAAATTATGGCCTGGTTCAAAATATATTCTTTGGCTGAAAAACTTGTTTGCGAATAAATTGTTAGGTGAGCTACACGGATGAAAGCTTGATGTTACTAACGAACTCAACTTTATGTTTACGATGCTATTTGTGTGAAAATATTGAACTTGTGTAACGTAAATTTCGAAGGGTAATATGGTTGGTTTTCATTCTATGTTCAGAAAAGGGACATTTCTCAGTTTTAGAGGTGGATATTCTAAGTCCACTCCCCCCCCCCCCGAAAGAAATCCTTAGAAAGAAAGAAATTGAAAAGCAATAGGAAAAATTGTTTTACCAAAAAAGGAGCACATAAGTGTCTGAAGCAAGTTCTATACATAACGCGTTCCTGGTTTTTTTTTTTTTTTTTTTTTTTTTTTTTTTATTAAAAAAAACATTAATTTTTATGGTTGGTGTGGGGGGAGTGAGGAAGGTGACACCATGAATTACCGCCCCGGGTGACATTTTTGCATATATATATATTATTTCGTGTGTGTGTTCATAACAGTCTTTAAACAGAATTTTTATAAAAATGTTCTAGGCTTGCAGTTAATGATCTTTTTTAAGGACATGACCAATATCACTGCAGTTTAATAAGTAGTTTGTAGTCCGTTGACGAGTCCGTGACGTCAACGTCGCTTTTCAACAAATACTCTGTGAGTATTTGTTGAATCAAGGTGCATTAATGATGCGTTTATTACTTTTTGAGCAGATAAATTGTGTCAGCATTGAATACTTTGTTACTTTCTCTAACCGAAGTGTCTTCTTTTATAAATAGAGTAAAATAAATTCGAAATGACTTTCTTTTTCGATCGTTTACTCGACAGAAACAGAACTGGTTTTTTCTTTGACGTATGTGAACGCCTTAAATTTAATTTATGCTGAGTTCTGTGCTGACCATTCATTTTCTAATTTTGTCATGTCTGCTTGCATATTGCAATGATTTCAGGCGTAACTTTATTTTATGGGCCCAGTATCGGAGTAATATGATAAAGGACTGCACATTTCTGCTAACTTTGTTCGCTTTTGCTTAAGCTCTATTTTTTAACTTTCCCTTTTCTTTTTATTTTACATGGCCCAAATTTTATTAAATTAAAGAAAAACCTCTATGTGAAGAGAAATTAAAGTGACTTTTACTGGATTTTCGAAGGGTGTTTGTAAACGAGGCAGAGGGAAGGGGAGAGAGCGACGTTTTCGTTTAAAATTTTTAGCTAAAATAATCGAATTCGCAGTGTGCTGACACGGGGAGGATGTGCCCGAAGTATACCGTAGCAATCGGAGGCGGATTGATGATCGAGCCGTGGCGAACGGGGGTTGGCGAGCGAGTCCTTTAGTATTTATTCGGGATGCACCGATTAATCGGACATAATCTTCCAGTTACCAGAAAATGAAAAGTCCGTAAAATTTTGACGATTAATTCGCAAAAATAAATAAATAAATAAAAAAATAAATTTTGAAAAATAAATATTTTAAAGTAAACATTTATATCTTAAGTATACTTGTCAAAAAACTATAAAGGAAAAGTCATTAATGATAGCAGGAAGCGATACAATTTTAAACTTCTAAGCTGGAGATGCACTGATTAATCGGCAAAGTGTCCCAAAGAAGCCAGATTTTAATAGTCAAAGCAGCATAGCATATGCTCATGGGGTCTTTTCTGAAGTAATAGAATTATAATCCATCTAGGCGATTCAAATTTTAATAATTTTCATCAGAGAAAGTAACATTCATTTTTTTGTCACTATGATACATGTGCTGCTTTTCACATTAAAATTTGGCTTATTTGGGAAGCTATTCCCGAAAAGGTTCAAGCACAATTCTTTGTTTTTTTTTTTTAATGCATCTCGATTCAGTTGTTCATCTACTTATGCAGTCACGTGCTGTTTTTGACTTAAGTTGAAGTTTTGAAGGATTAAGGGGCGAATTGTCAGTTCGAGCCGTTTTTTCAATTCCTTCCTCCTTAAGAAATATAGTTTTTCTTGGAATTTTTGATCAATACGTATGTCTAATAGGGTGGGGCGAAAAATAAAAAGTTTTTCAGATCAACTTCTAATAGTTGCCAAAAGTTGTCTTTGGTGATAGTTAGCTTTTGTGCAAATTTGAGAAAAATCGTTTAATATCTTCAGGGGGCGCTGCGATCGCAAAGTTTTACCATAGCTTTAGTATGGATTCTAGGGTTAAAATATCAAAAAGAATGCCTTTAGCTAGTCTCTTTGCGTTTTTTTTACTCAAAAGATGTTTCCATGCATTAAAAGCATACGAAATGACTCACAAACATTATTTTATATGATATATTTATATTTTAAAAAAATCACTTTTTTCACGTTTTTGTTTCATTTTAAATGCTTGAAATATAAATATATCATATAAAATAATTTTTTGTGAGTTATTTCATATGCTTTGAATGCATGAATATATCTTACGAGTAAAAAAAAATGCAATGAGATTAGCTAACGGTATTGTTTTTCATATTTTAACCATAAAATCCCGATAAAAGCTATGATAAAACTTTGCGATCGCAGCGCCCCCTGAAGATATTAACCGATTTTTCTCAAATTTTGCACAAAAGCTAACTATCACCAAAGACAACTTTTGGCAACTATTAGAAGTTGATCTGAAAAACTTTTTATTTTTCGCCCCACCCTAATGTCTAAATTGGCTCTCCATGAAATAAAAAACAATGGACTACCATACTAGGACCGATTTAAAAGACTAAAAATTAACAAAGTGCGTTCACTTATTTCGGTTTTCAAACTTGTTTATCTTCTTTACACGAGAACTACAGAGATTTTAAGATTTTGATTATTCATTGAGAGCTCTCTGCGCTTTAGTTGAAGAAAAAAGTCACGCCTTACCTCCACCAATCACATTTCAAGGGATAATTGCATAAAACCTGACTTTTGTCTAAACTTTTGCAGCAATGAAAAAAAATGTCGTTTGCGATTTCCGATTTTCCTTTCGGTTATATTTTTCAAAACTCCAGACACGTATTTGGGACCATATTATCTACCTGCAGTAGAAATTTGAAAGCATTTTCCCGAGTATTTTTCTTTTTATTCATATATTTGCATTTTGTCTCAACTTTTGCATCGCAGTGTAGTACGAAAGTGTAGTGAGTAAAAACAAAACTAATGTTTCAAGGAACGAAACATTGTGTTGTCAATGACTAATTTTACCCCCTAGCATTGGGTAAAATGGGTCACTAGTGGGGTAAAATGAGTCATCGTTTAAAGTATTTGATTTCACGATTTATTAAATAGTAGTTTGATACTTTTGTTTATTAATGAGGTAACAATTAGTATATAAACATTTTTAGAAAGCAATATTGTCCTCTTGATTCATCTCAGGGCCAAGAATGTCTAACACTGTTTACGGTGCATCATCCTTCCAAACATCATCTCTCTCCAGGAACAAAAAACTTTCACTGTATTTTTGTTTCATTGCACGTTATTCTACAATGTGGGGAAGAATGATGGCATGAAAATATACTTTTTTGACATTTTCCTCAAAAGACTTAATTTGTTCCCACTTTTAAAGGTTGATATCAATACACTTTGATTCAGTTATGAATTTCTTTTAAAGAAAAGGTTTATTTATTATTTATTTAGTTTTACGTCTGTGTGTCAGTTTAATTGATTTTTCATCTCTTTAGGATTTTTCAAATTGCAATCTTTTCAATATTGTCAAGCTTGTTAAAATTTCACAAATTTCTTTCTGCGTGTGTGTAGTGTTCTCTTTTGTTAACTTTTAAAGTTTCTTCCTTACTTTTGGTTATTGGTGTATAGGGGAAAGTGTGCTTATAATAGAAGTTTTAATATGCATAAAAATAAAGCACATGCTTGACTCGCTTGTTCTAATATCGGAGAAACGGACTCACTTGCTGTTGAGATCTTAGATGTTGATTCCGTTCCTTAAATTGCATTATTTGAATTCATCTCTGTGGAATGTTGTTCTATGATTTAGTTTCCCAGGCGTCTCTCTTTGGGGAAAAAATGATACTTTTGCTTCACTCTCTAACAACATTTCTTGAAGGAAGTTCATTGATCAGAAGCTGTGCTCTTAGCTTTGGAGATTTTGTACTTAATTTAATTATTTTGCACTATAAGTTCATTTATTTGTGTATCAAAAGAATGACCAAGAAATATATTATTTGTTTTGAATTAGTATGTACATACATGACACCAAAACATGAGTTAATTAGCAAAAATTATGATTAGCCCTTTCGTACATGCTAAGCCTAACTTAAGGCGAAAAAGGACCCATTTTACCTCACGCTTGTTTTAATACTATAAAAAATTCAGTTTTGCTGTTTTTTCTTCAGCATTTTAGGAAGCTATTCCTGAAAATGTGCTCTATGCAGAAGGTTAAAAACTTAATGTGTGTTTTCATTTAATTTGCTTGAAATCAAAAGTTTTTATGATGAAAGCAGTCAAGCTTCTTTTAAGAAAAACACTTAATCGCTAGTATCTGTAACTTTAAAGTAGAAGTTACACCTTATTTTGAATATTAAATGTTGCCTGGTGTCAATAATGCACAAAAATGGCAACACAGAAAGAAAATATCTTTTGCATATTTTTTAATGACTTTTCTAATAAAAGTGACCCATTTTACCCCACCGGACCCTGTTTAATCATTTTTGGCAGGTGTGAAAAACTGTTCTATGAAATACACATCCTAAATGTTAAATATCTTTTCAAAAAGAGATAATATTGATAAAATTGTTGTTATTGGCAGCGACGGAGCGGTCGTATATACTGGAATACAAAGAGGCGTCATTTGAATTCTGGAAACGAAATTGTCAACTACATGCGAAAGAGCTTATTCTGCGCCACATTTTCGAACGCCTTGACGATCTCTCTACAAGTGAACCTTAAATTTTTACAGAACCTGTAGGTAAATAAATGAACGACAGTGAACACCTTCCGGTTATGTTTTTTTAAAAAGATGTGTTGTACTCTCCCGAAAATATCCAAATATCCAAAGTTTTAAAAGCTGTATCCGGCACCAAATGGACTCAAATAAATGGACGTTTCTCTGTAAACTCGTAATTGGCTGTCCAGACCGAGTATTTTTAAAATAAAGAAAGTGTAATAAAGTAATTATCTCTCTTAATTCAAGTAAAGCATTAATAATTTGTAGCCCAATTGTATTTGGAGCGATAACAGTTTGATTTTTTTTCCTAGAAATAATCTAAGAGCTAAAATTGGTACATCCAGTCCCATGGTACCAATCCTATAGTTTAACACTTAAAGGCAATATTTCGGAAAACTTATTAACAGTACATAAATTTGGTAATCAATATCGAGAAATATAATAATGCAACTATTTTTTTTATGAAATAAGTTCTAATTAAGCGTTTCTAAACCTTAATATTGTCAATTGTTATGTAAGTTCTGTCCAGAGATTTTTCACAGTCCCCTGTCACAAATTCAAAGCTTCGAGAGAAAAAATCTATTACTCTAGCAAATTTTTTTTGGCATGAAGTTTAACGTAAGCAGTGTAAATTTGTCGAAATTGCCGAGAACGGCGTTGAAACGCCACTTTCTTTAGTTTCAGAACCACATTTGTGATGAAAGTATGCATCGTGGTCGTTGCGAAAACAGTCCTCTGGTAAGTGATTTTACTAATGAGTCAATCCATGTCAAATCACCCAGGAAAACGGGATTTTGTAACCCATGTCCTAATATTTTGATAAAATTTGGTGTATTTAATATTTTTATGGTGGTAAGTAACCATCAGAGACGTGCCGTCTGGGTAGGCAAGGTAGGCAGTGCCTACCCATGAAGAAAACATACAAATTTTTTATTTTCATAAAATGACATAAAATGCGCTGATTGGAAAATATTAAGGCATTAAACAGTGAATATAGCAGAAAAAACACGGAAATTTTCATTTTTCTTCCTTAAAAAAGCATCGACTACCGCTGCTTTTCGACCACTGTATCTATACCATGCGTCGTTTCAGGAAGTGCACGTGCCCTTCACTTTTCTCCCCTAATGTTCGAAAAGCGGCGAAGAAAGGCTGTCCGAAAAGTGCCTTTGCGGTTTCTTTCTGTTCTCCGCCGAAACTTGACTGCGTCATGCGCAGAACCATGCCTGTGGAGTCTGTGACGTTTCTACGGTCTAGACGTCTTGACGCCGTCTTTTGTACAGTACTGTTGAATACTTGCAGTTTGCTATCTCTATTTCGTGTTTTTTTTTTTCATGAAATATATTAATTTTCAAATGATTAGTGTGTTTATTTGTATCCCGCTTTTTCGTAGGATTAAGTTAAAACTGTATCCAATATGGATATGAGATAGTTTTTTAATCATATACATATATGCAGGCGAATATTTTTGCATATACGTATATAATTTGTATAATAAGTATCACATTATTTTATTGATTTTTACATTTCATACGTTTTTAATGATATATATTTATTCCACAAATTTTCGCATCTGCCTACCCTAGGCATTCATTGACGGCACGTGCCTGGTAACCATGTGAATTTTTTTGCCCATATGTGATCTGGTTTTTGTTTTACAGGCCGTCAAACTTGTCAAAAAATTGCATTTTCTGTCAACCGCAAAGCCTAATCTGCATGTATGCGTATCTATTCAGTAAATTGTGACGGGTGCAGAAATCTTTCAATATCTCTCAAAATTCTCAGAGATGTTGCTAAAAGTATGAGGATTTAATAAAAAAATACTTGAAAATTATATAATGTAATTTTGTGTGAATAAAATTTAAATAAACTACGACAAGCAATTTTTTTCTTGTGCAAAACATGAGTTTACTTAAGTGGCATTTCACGAAAAGGCGGAGGTCCTATTCAATAATGGAAGCATTCGAAATGAGCCTGAAGGTGTGTTCTATCATTGCAAAGAATAAAATTAGTGGTTTTTTACGTTTTCTCGTTGCTATTGCGCAATATACACATTTCAGTACCAAAATTTTTGAAAAAAAGTTCTAGTCATTTTCCTAACCTAAATTTCACTGAAAAGCAAACATACCTTTATTTTTAAGTGTATTTACAGCCCTATTATACTACTTAAAAATCATCTTAATCCTTTATTAAGCAGAAACAAAAGTGAGAAATAATTTATGACTCCCAAATTCAGTTGTTAAGTTCAGCAAAACATCAGTTGTAGAATAAAGATGTGCAAAACATGAATTTACTTTAGTGGCTTTTTCATGAAGAGGCGGAGGTCATGTTCAATAATCGAAGCATTTGAAATAAACCTAAAGGTGTATTCTATCATTGCAAAGAATAAAATTAGTGGCTTTTTTTTATTTTCTTGTTGCTATTGCACAATATACACATTTCAGTAGGGTGAGTTCTGGTAAGTGCGTCCACGGGGTAAGTACGTCCACTGGGAATTATATGAACACTGTCCTGAAATGGCATCTGCAACACATCGACTATGTTAGATAACTGTCTAATGATAATTTCAATAGGTATAATTCAGGACTGGATTCAATAGACGAAACACAATCAGAGACAACTTAAATGTCTTCAAAAAAACTTTAAAGTAAAGATTGAGAAGGTTTTGTTTCAGTTTCTCTTGTAGTCATACCAAGCAATTGAAGTCAAGAAATGCAAGTTGTTTCTTTTGAGTAATAGCTACTAATGACATACATGGGGTATTTTGATCAAATACTCTTAACTAAAATTTGTTTATATGACGGTACGCACTTTCCCTTTCTTTAAAGTAAGGTGGGGGTAAGTGCGTACCATTATGATGGGGCAAGTGCGTACCACTATCATGAGGCATATGCGTACTATTGTGCGGAGCAAGTGCGTACTATTATGATGAGGCAAGTGTGTACCATTACGTGGAAAATCCGACTCTCGTAATTCACCTTTAATTTTGCTTATAACTCTTTTATAAGCCGATTATAAATCCGACGTCATTTCCATCAAGTATTTATATTTACATTGAATGCGGCATAAGATTTCAATTTTATTCATTACCTCTGAAATATGTTGGCTTTTAGATATCAGTTAATAAATTTTTCGTTGAAAATAGCGATCATAAGCTATACTTAATTTAAACCAGAATGAGAAATAAAGCAATGAAATTAAGTGAAATACTAAATAAGGAACCAACTGATTCAAAAAACGAAGGTGGTGTAGTGAATAAATTATATTTTAGAAAATTAAGAACACCTTGTGAAAAACTATTTCAGTGTACAAGAAAAAAAAAGTACAAGTATCATATCATGATCAATTATTTTCTTTTTTTTTCTCTCTCTCTTTATTTTGTGTTTTTCTTACTGCTGCTGATTCTAATAAGAAAAATATTTTAAAACCGTATTTTTTCGAAAAAAAACGAATTGTTCACTCAGGTCCCCTAACGATCTACCATATAAATAGAATTAAAGAAAATCACAGGGGTACGCACTTACAACAACGTCATTGGACGCACATGTCTCATCTTACATTTAAGAAGGGGTAAGTGCGAACCCTGGCTTAAACACAGACTGATTAATGTATTAAACTAAAATAAACTATGTAGACTATAAGTGATTATTACTAAATAAAAAAAACTTACATTTGCTCACTTGGTCTTATTAAAAGGACAGAGAAAGAATCATATACACAACACTCTCAATCTTCAAATCACAGTTGTTAGCAAGACACGTGGATATCACTGATTGCGTTTCATCTATGCAAGCAAATGCTGATCTCTAGTATTAGAAATTATCCCAAGGCAACTACCTAACATATTTAATGTGTGCCAGAAGTTTTTTCCTGTTCATATTCACATAATTTACGGTAGACGCACTTACCCCGCTAGGTAGGGAAAGTGCGTACCTTAGCATAGGTGTCATAAACCAGGTCACAAAACCTATGCTTATGGTTTATTTGATATATTATATGCTTGAAAATCTTAGTAAAGGATCTGGAAAGAAAACTAAAAAAAAATTGTGAGTGTACAAGATTTTTCAACAGAGCAGCATCCTTGAGAACATGAACTTTGAAAAAAAGGGTACGCACTTACCAGAACTCACCCTACCAACATTTTTGAAAAAAGTTCTAGTTATTTTCCTAACTTAATTTTCAATATTTTATGTGTAAAGTAAACATTGTTCATGCCTTTGTAGCATAAAAAATATTGTAATTAGTTTTAATGATTTATAATTATATTTTGAATGTGCGAAGAAGAGATAGGATAGCCCAATCTTTGAAGAAAAAATAATAATGAAAAATATGAGTTTCCGGATATTATCGGATTGTTTGTCTTTGAAGTGTTTGTGTGATCCTGTTTTCAGCAAATTTAAGGAAAATACTGTTTGATATTTTAACGCTCGACCTTCCTTGCATTTGCGCATGTATCAGGTGTCTTTTTATTTTATTAAAATATGGGTGATAGTGATAAGAGGGATAAAGAATGTGAGTGGATAAAGCAGTGAGTAACCGCCCCTTTTAGCCGAGTTGGAGGCAAAAATCCTCTTATAAAGCAAAGAGAGCCGAAAAAAAACTGGTAGCTAATGTGAAATTAGAACACCAGCGAGCGACCGCACTTGGTACGGTTCAACTCGTAAACGATGTACCGTACCAAGTGCGGTCGCTCGCTGGTGTTCTAATTTCACATTAGCTACCAGTTTTTTTCTGCTCTCTTTGCTTTATAAGAGGATTTTTGCCTCCAACTCGGCTAGTTTCGTATTCCATGCGGATGAGTGTATAATAAGCACGAAACTGCAGTCAATGGATCGAAATAGCCGAGTTGGCGGTGTATTGCATGTTTCTGCCTTAGCCCTTGCTTAGGGGTGGTTACTCACTGCTTTATCCACTCGCATTCTTTATCCCTCTTATCACTATCACCCATATTTTGATAAAATAAGAAGAGACCTGATACATGCGCAAATGCAAGGAAGGTCGAGCGTTAAAATATCAAACAGTATATTCCTTAAATTTGCTGAAAACAGGATCACACAAACATTTCAAAGACAAACAATCCGATAATATCCGGAAACTCATATTTTTCATTATTATTTTTTCTTCAAAGATTGGGTTATCCTATCTCTGCTTCGCACATTCAATATAATTATAAATCATTAAAACTAATTACAATATTTTTTATGCTACAAAGGCATGAACAATGTTTACTTTACACATAAAATATTGAAAATTAAGTTAGGAAAATAACTAGAACTTTTTTCAAAAATGTTGGTACTGAAATGTGTATATTGTGCAATAGCAACAAGAAAACGAAAAAAAGCCACTAATTTTATTCTTTGCAATGATAGAACACACCTTTAGGTTTATTTCGAATGCTTCGATTATTGAACATGACCTCCGCCTCTTCATGAAAAAGCCACTAAAGTAAATTCATGTTTTGCACATCTTTATTCTACAACTGATGTTTTGCTGAACTTAACAACTGAATTTGGGAGTCATAAATTATTTCTCACTTTTGTTTCTGCTTAATAAGGGGTTAAGATGATTTTTAAGTAGTATAATAGGGCTGTAAATACACTTAAAAATAAAGGTATGTTTGCTTTTCAGTGAAATTTAGGTTAGGGAAATGACTAGAACTTTTTTTCAAAAATTTTGGTACTGAAATGTGTATATTGCGCAATAGCAACGAGAAAACGTAAAAAACCACTAATTTTATTCTTTGCAATGATAGAACACACCTTCAGGCTCATTTCGAATGCTTCCATTATTGAATAGGACCTCCGCCTTTTCGTGAAATGCCACTTAAGTAAACTCATGTTTTGCACAAGAAAAAAATTGCTTGTCGTAGTTTATTCAAATTTTATTCAAACAAAATTACATTATATAAATTTCAAGTATTTTTTTATTAAATCCTCATACTTTCAGCAACATCTCTGAGAATTTTGGGAGATATGGAAAGATTTTTGCACCCGTCACAATTTACTGAATAGATACGCATACATGCAGATTAGGCTTAGCAGTTGACAGAAAATGCAATTTTTTGAAAAGTTTGACGGCCTGTAAAACAAAAACCATATCACATATGGGCAAAAGAATTCATATGGTTACTTACTACCATAAAAATATTAAATACACCAAATTTTATCAAAATCCGAGGACATGGGTTACATGGCCGGGTGAACTGACATGGAATGACCCTAATGTCAATTAGTTTAATTATGAGACATATTATGTATTATGTCCATGATTTGGGCCTGCATGTATGGGTAGTTTTGTAACAAATTATGTTTCAATAGTTTGGCAAATATTACGCAACTAAGTGAAAATACAGTTTCTGGCACAGTCCCCTGTCATGATTCATAAGAAAAACACAAACTTTAACTAGCACTCTTTCGAACCAAAGTAACAGATTCATTGCCTGAGTATAAATACTACACGAACATTTCAAAAAAACATGCCCGGACAGATTATGTATGAAAAATGACGAGTTTACAGAGTTTTATTTTTCATTTTCGCTTTTTTACTCGAAAAAAGAAGAAACTCACTGCCCTAAACAGTGTTTTGACACATCGCCATTCTTTGTGCAATTAAAAAAAAAGAATCTTAATGTATATGATACTAAGTATCGCACTCAATATCGAATTTTTTCCTGGAATAACGAGTTTGAGTAGCAAGTTTTTACTGCTGGAGTTGTTTGCTTAGATAGCTTGTGTTGACTCAAATGCTTGCGCGCTGCTATCAGTAAAAGCATTCGTCCTGTATTCAGCTGTTACGACATTATGACAAGGCTAGAACTGAAGTCACCGACACGAGAATGTCTCAGTGCTATTAAATGCAGATCGCTGCGTTTCAGTTTTAACAATTCCTTTTTAGCGAAATAGTGTATTGTTAAGAAGATTCCGTTTCTCCCGTTCAGAATTTAGCCGATTGAAGGTCAAAACATATGAAAACAGTTTTTGAATATAAAGTGCTCCGGAAAACTGAACCGATTATGTTACTTACTTTTTTTTTCAAAATTGGGCTAGATGTGATTTTGCAATATTTTTATATCGTCAAATCGAAGAAGGGAAGTGAATCTGTGTACAGCGAAGTAGGTTAATATGGGGCAAAGTGAAAGAGCGGGGCAATGTGAAATGGAAAAACATTTTTGAATGAGTGGCGGAAAAAGTCATTTTCAACGATTTAAGCCTTAAGTATTAAACCTTATGTCAAGTTATTCAATATTATTTGACTTCATTAGTAAAAAATGTCTTCATGTAATGACTTCATTAGTGTTTTATACCCAAATAATGACTTCATTAGTATTAATTAGAAACACTGTCAATATGATTTGAACATATCAAAAACGAAATCATGACTTTGTTTCCATCACAGATGAATTGAAGGAGCAAGTGGATAAAGGTGATATATGACAATTTTTGAAAAACTCACTTAAAAAAAGACTAACACAACATTTTTTTTTGAAAGCTTTTTCTAGAACTGTCAAAAATTGTCACATATCACCTTTATCCACTTACCCCTTCAATTAATGAATGAATAGTTATATTATGCACCATTGATTTCACAACGCCCGAGTTTTATGTATTCTTTTACACTGACTAACCCGATTACCGTATGATTCCCATGGCGAATCTCCATGGAGAAATTAAAAAGCAATTAAACATTAAAAATGTAATAAAATTATTTTTGTACTTTTCCCTACCCAAGTTCAATGTTGTATGATGAATTAAAACGGCATTTTGCATGATTCCAAGAGTTCGATTGCTGTGCTTTTCAAATAATGAAGTTTTTGCAGTAAAACCAATGCATTGCCTTCTCTTAATGTTAACATTTAGAGACCCATTTTTTTTTTATGCTGAATTTTGTTGCTATTAAGCAAATTAACGTAGATTATGTAGGGATAAAATTGGGGTCTGTCTCACTGGTCGTTATAATGGGATGATCTTTATAATGTGTTGTCATTATAACAAGCGTCATTATAACAAGTAATCTGAAAATACTTATGAGCCGTAAAATTCAAACAGAGTTGCAATATTTATAGAACAAGTTGGTGGTAAATGTAAGCCATTCTCCTTTTGTGTGCAATTCATTTATATCAAAACGACACTGAATACCGATTTATTTTACAAGAGAGGTATAATAGTTAAATATATCACAGATGTTTCAAAAGTTCATCTCAATTGAATTTTAAAATAAAAAAACTTTAAAATAAGATATAAAAAAAGCTTTTTAAATTTAAAGACTATTTCTATCAGCTTGATTCGCTCTAAAAATTATGGAATAAAATAAATATCTGTTTTCTTGATGACAACAGTGAAGCATTTCAGTTGATCTAATTATATCTTTGTGTGTTAACAAATTCTAAAGCAGCAAATAAAATTTTAGAGAAGAAATAGGCAGTATACAGCTTAGTATGAATAGCTTTCAGTGTACCGGATATTTCGCCTCTCAAGTTTTGAATTTAAATTTTATTTGCTACTTTAGAATTAGTCAGTATATAAAGATATACTTAGGTCAACTGACATTTTTGGCTGTTGTCATCAAGAAATCATTTATTTAATTTCATACTTTTTATTGCGAATCAAGCTGATCGAAAACTTTTGTTTATATTTTATTTAATATAACTTTTTACTTTAAAACTTAACACACTTAATTTACTCGCGGAACACTTGAAGTCACTTCATTCGTGTTTCAATCGAAAATCACTTATACATATATACACTGGCGGAAAAAAAAATCCCAACACCAAGAAAAAATTGCCGTAGAGTAATGAAATTTGGGTAATGCAATTGTCGAGTTAACATGTTTAATTGATTAAATGTACAAGATCACTGGCTAATTTAAGCTCAAGAAAATGCTGTGCAAATGTGAAATTATGTTAATTTAATAGAGGGTGTAACCTCCAGAATTTTGAAGGCAAGCCTGCAAGCGTGCATGCATTATGTCATACAGGTGCCGAATGTCACTTTGTGGTATGGAGTTCCATGCTTGTTGCACTTGCTGTGTCAATACTAGGGCCGTCATTGCTGACTGTGGATGATGCTCGAGGTGCCATCCCATGATATCCCATACGTTATCAATTAGAGACAGACCTGGTGATTTTGCAGGTCATGGTAACATGTCAGCACTCTGTAGAGCACATTGCGTTACAGCAGCGATGTGAGGGCGAGCGTTATCCGGTTGGAAAACGCCCCTTTGAATGCTACTCATGAAGGGCTGTACTACTGGTTAAATTAACAGACTGACGGCAAATTTTCAGTCAGTGAGTTTGGGATAACCACAAAAATGCCCCTGCTGTCGTAGGAAATTGCTCCAGAGACCATAACTCCAGGTGTGAGTCCCGTGTGTCTAGGCCGTAGACCGCTTGGATGCAGGCGGTCCCCTGGCCTCCTTCTGACCAATATACAGCCACCACTGGCACTAATTCAGAATCTGTTTTCATCAAAAATTACAACAGATCTCCACTCCGACCTTCATTGAGCTCTGTCGTGGCACCACTGCCGTCGGAAAAGGCAATGGTTTGCAGTCAATGGAATACCGGCTACAGGCTGCCTGGCTCGGAGCTGTCCTTGAAGTAAACAGTTTCTTACCGTTCCTTGGATCACGACGGTACCAACTGCAGCTCGAATGTCAGCCGCGGATGCAGTACGATGCGCCACAGCCGTACGCAAGATTCGGCGATCTTCCTTCTCAGTCGTGTGACGTGGCAGCTCGGAACTCGATCTTCTTGAGGTAGTACCATCCCTTGCCCATAGCTTCCAATAATCATGCATGGTGGAAACATTCCCACCCAAGTCTTTCTGCAATATCGCGAAATGAAAATCCACCTTCTCGTAGCCAATTTGTACGACCTCGTTTAAACTCGGTGAGCTGTTGATAATGGCTTCTTCGTCTTCTTAAAAGGTATTCCTGGCTAACATGAACGCAAATCGTCCAATTTCATGGAAAAATAATACACACGAGCTTCACAACACGCTTTTAAAACAAGCCTTATTTGCATGTTCTGAGTGACGCCAGCTGCGCCACACTTATGCGCGGAACACGAAATTTCAATCGATGTCATCTTTCACTTGTATAAACACGCCTACCAAATTTCGTTTATCTAACACAAGTCTTTCTTGGTGTTGGGATTTTTTTTTCCGCCAGTGTATATGATTGGGTAAAACGTTGGGAGTCAGTCTGCAAAGCGTTAGGAGTCAATCGGCAAATTCAATCTCAACAAGCAAAATAATTGACTTTACTTCGCGACGGAACTGCTCAGAAACTTCGTTACTTTGCATACCAACCTAAAATTGACATTTGCTGCAAAAATGTCACTTCACTCGAATGATTTCTTCATGGTATTGTATTTTTTACAAAAAGGGGTACATAAAAAATATTTTGCAGCCGGATTATTTATTGTAATATTTGCTAGTTTGATTTTTTATACAATGTGTTTTAAAAACATCATGATGCATGCCCCAGTATAAGCAGTCTTATTAAAAACAAAACTTGTTTATTTGAAGATTGGGAAATGTTCTTTTGTTTGCTCAATCTTTAATCCTATTTACCTCGAAGTTACTGATTTAATAAAGGTTAATGACATTTAGGGCAAAATTCTGAAGCTGATTTCATTAAGCGCTAATGTCTTCCATTAAAGCATCTAACGTATTTTACGTGTAAAATGTCATTTGAAATTAATTTTGACAGCGTCGAACTTCGTAGTTGGTGCAACCAAAAGTAGTGGCTGATTAATAAGAGCTAAAATGAATCTTTGAATTTCTGATGGGTTAAGTTATCTTCGTAAAGCTGCGCAAGATATTTGATTTCTTTTCAAGAAAAAAAAACAGTTCTAGTTGGTTGTTGGTTCATGTTAATGAATCAGTTAAGGATAAATGTTAATTTACGTATGTTAATTTACATAAAAGTTATGTAATTTGTACTCTAAAAATAACTATTGAAAATTTCTTTCGATACAAAATTTTTAAAGTTTTCAGATAATTTTATTCCGAAAATATTTGTGCAAGAAGTTTTTAAAATATAAATATGTAGTATTTAGCACAGTCAAATGCCTGTTATATTGTTCGCTATAGAAGGTGACAAATTAATAATAATAATAATAAAAATAATGGAAAATTCTTTTCCAGTTGCTGTGAGCCTGGGGCAACAAATTTCACTGTTCTAGAGAACTGCCGATGTGCGTATTTATAAAATGTATTAAAACTCTTGGGGCATAGGTAAATGGAAATTAAATTATATCACCACTTCAAAGTTATTCTCATCAGGATATTGAACAGAAAAAAGCATTTAAACAAACAATAAAATAATTTTGGAAAAAAAAATAGAACCGACTTCAGTTGGAAATTGCTCTAAAAAGTAAAAAATAATTATTTTTCTTTGAACACCATCGAAACTACTTTTAAACATAAGTTTTGAAGTCGGCGCCAAAACGATAGGTAAAATGATATTTAACCATATTTTGCCAACATTTTTTCAGAGAAACCATTGAAAATTAAAAGCAGAATATTTGTACCATTACACGAATGTGTGGTAATCAATGAAATGAATCCATTAAAATTTATATTTATAGTTGAATTGTAGTTGCGTATGAATCTATACATTGTTTTTGCGCCGACTTCAAAACTTATGTTTAAAAGTAGTTTCGATGGTGTTCAAAGAAAAATAATTATTTTTTACTTTTTAGAGCAATTTCCAACTGAAGTCGGTTCTATTTTTTTTTCCAAAATTATTTTATTTCATTCTTTTTAGTGTAAATGCACTTAAAATAATCAAAATATAGTTAAAAAACCATGCAGCTGTTCAAAACATTACAATCATTCGAAAAAAACCTCGCAGACCTGGGCTCGATCTCATTCCATCAGGAACTTCAAACCGACGCGTTTAACCACTGGACCGTTGGGTCGCTGATTGAAGTAAGGATTTACGATAGCACATATTGTTTTAAATAACATGAAATTTTAGCTTTTAGATCATAATTTTTTTTCTAGTGAACAAATATCGTCATATGAATACATGGTACCTAAGTTAACCTTCTCCTATCGATTTTAAGAAAATCGTCTAAATCTGAACCGATTTAGACGATTTTCTTAAAATAGATAGTAGATCAGATGTTATGTGCGAACAAAAAAAAAAAAAAAAAAAAAAAAACATACGCTTTGAATTGAGAACCTCCTCCTTTTTTGAAGTCGGTTAAAAATTGAAAGTAAAAGTAAGTAATTTGAATTGTGGGAGAAAGGGTTAGAGTAAGACTTGGAAAATTGGTGCAAGTTTTTGCATTTCACGGAAAATAATTTTCAACTAAAGTGGACTCTTTAGCTTTTTTCAAACACCACAAATCAAAATCTTATTTTTAAAAAAATTGTGTCACTTTAATGGTCGTTCATACCCCCCCCCTCCCTCGCAGTGCAAAAAAACATTACACAGCAGATTTTGCCTAATAACTCAACACTCATGGTGTTTGATACATTTAATTTGTTTGTCATGATGTTTTTTGGTCACAACCAATATGAAAATCACAAAAAATAGTTACTTTAATTTTTAACATATATTTATCATCTTCAGAATTTTTGACTTTTAATTTTACCTTGAGTTTGACGTAAATGCAAGGTGTAAAATACAGAATTTTATAAAGGTACAAAAATTAACATAATATAATTGATTGTACATATAATTTTTGAAAAAATAATATCAGTGCCGCAAATCAAAAACCATTTATTGCCACAATCGATTCAAAGCCCCCAAAAATGGCGCAAACGTCCATAAGAAAATTCTACAGCAGCGAAGGACCCCATTGCCAATTTTAACAAAGATCCGACCTAAATTGTCATTTTGTACTATAAAAAAATATGGGGTAGATCCCCATGGGGGGGGGGGGATGTACCTGCATAAGGACATTACAATCATTCGAAAAAATCCTTGCAGACCTGGACTCGATCTCATTCCATTAGGAACTTCAACCTGACACGCATAACCACTTGACCATCGGGTCGCTCCTTGAAGTAAGGATTTACGATAGCACATATTGTTTTAAATGACATGAAATGTTAGTTTTTCAATCATAACTTTTTTTCTAGTGAACAAATATCGTCATATGACTACATGGTACCTAAGTTACACCATCTTCTATCGATTACAAAAAAAATCGTCCAAATCGGTTCAGTAGATCAGATGTTATGTGCGAACAAACAAAAAAAAAAAGTATACGCTTTGAATTGAGAACCTCCTCCTTTTTCGAAGTCGGTTAAAAAAAGGCATTGGAATGAACATATAAATTTCTGAATACATTATTTTTTTGCAAAGAATTTCAAAATTTCCAATTTTTCCCTGGTGAAAATCAACGTTTCCAGAAAAAACGGGGAAAGACGATTTTTTCCCTCCAAAAATTTCCAGTTCTTTTTTCAACCGTTCCGGTCTCTTACACCGACTGCCTTTTCTACTCCCTTCCTTTTGCTATTTTTTGCTTAGGAACATCTAAATTGCTATTATCAACATTAGATACTTCCACACTCCTTTTTGTTTTAACTCTAGGTTTGCGAGACCTGTCAATTGACGGGTAAAATACAATACTATCATTCTTTTCCAATTTATACGGACAATTATTGGCACAATAAAATGAATACGTTTTCAAACGTATTTCTCCTTAACCTCGTCATTTCAGAATTTTGTATGAGGGACCCCCATCTCTCGAAGTGAAGGATACGATAATTAATAGTAAAGCTAGACCGCGGATTAACTGAAAGCGGAAAAGGACCACTTCACTTTGAAATAGGTTGGATCTGCGAGAACGCGTAAGCAATGAAGTCGCTAATCCAACCTATTTCCAAATGAAGTAGTCCGTTTTAGACCGCTGTGTCGTGTCAAGTTGTTTACCATGTCTTGAAACTATGTGAATTTCTGTATTTATCACCTGTCTGTCTTGAATAAGAAAATGCAATGTTCCCACACTCAGACTTGCATTTTTTTTTTTTTTTTTTTTTTTGCAAACGACGAATGAATGATGTCCAAATCGAAGCAGTTAAAAAACTAATATTGACAATAACTGACAGCAGATGGCGCCATGTATAATTAATTAATGAGTAAAAATAATAGTTTTTAATAATTAGAATAATTAATAACTAGAATTTAAGTGAAGAGTAAGGTGTGTTTTTTTCTTCTTACGCTTACAACAAAACTACTTCATTAAAATTTGACTTAAAAGGGCTGTTGGACTCTGTTTATTAAGTGGTACGATTTTAATTAACGGAAATATCAATAAATAAAAAACATTTTCGCCCATTGTCCCCATTGTCATTCCTTCGGAAGCAGAAAGTAAAAGTCACTATTGCGCAATCCTATCTCTTTCTCTTTCGAAAAGCGTCAATCGCCGTGTCGGCGAGTTTGCTGAAGCTTTCCTCACTACTTGAAAGGCGCGAAGCGCCCGTGCAGTCTCTCAAAGATTCGAAGGACTTTTTGATGCAGGAAAAAAATAAAAGGCGCGAAGCGGCGAGTAGTTTGTCGAAACTTTCCTCACTACTTTAGAGGCTCGAAGCGGCCGTGCAACACCGGGACACGTAGCTAGTATAATTTTAAAAAACGCAAATTTGCATGCCGTGAGCGGGCTGCTGTAACAGGACCATTCCACCGTCACGTGCGGGACAATCAGACTATAATTTCACCAACATTTTGCAAAAGATCCTAATATTTTAACCAAACAGGAGTAAAAATATTTTTCTAAGTTTACATTTGATACAGAGATGCTCTTGATACAGTAATACTATTAGCAAATATTTCTGTTTATTAAAATTTAGTTTATTTGTATGCGGCACGAGCTCGACATCCAAAGTCAATTTCCTGTTACGGGCTTTATGAATGAGTTAATTTTTTGCTTTATTAATTTAGCAATGGTAAAATAAATTGTAGATTTTGAAAGCTGAGTTTACAAACATATTTCATTTGTTGAGAAATAATGATTTAAACCGTTAAAAAATGACGTATATAACAATTGCACCAAGAAGTAGTCATTTTGTCCCGCACGTGACGGTTCATATACTTTAAAAGGAATAGGTAATGAAGGACATTTTTTGAAAGAAATCCCGTGTGTGATTTCCTCAGCAACTAATTGTGTTCATTACTTTATTACATTAATTTTTTAATGCAATATATATGAAGCGGGACAAAATGACTGTTTTCCGAGGAATGGCCCCCGAATGTTTCCTTCTTCCGTGACAAATATAGGTTTTGTTCAGTCCGAGATCGTTATGGAAGCTATGGCCTGCAGAAAAAAATATGTTAGACACAGGCCCGACTTCTGCTACATGCCGCCCCTAAGAAGAATTGAAATCTACCGCCCCCTCCCCCAAAGAAGAAATGCAATTTCTTGACTCGAAAAATGCAACTGAAGCCTCTAAAAAAGTAGCATTATCAAAATTTAAATTGTCCACCTTCTGAGGAAATAATGACGTTTCACATTATTTAACTTTGGCTTTTTTTTATTATGCCCGTAGACTTGTTACGGTTCTATTGTAGAAACGATTCACATGACTCCAATTTAAATAATATTTACAGTATGTATAGTAGGGTGTATCGAAAAAAACTTTTTTTCGAAATTCAATTTACTAAGTTGATAAAAAGTTGCCCCTACCTACCCACATATTCCACAAAAAATTTCAGTCTAATCAGAAATTGTTTAGGTGTTCCGCACGAGGCCTAAAGTTCGTGAATTTCTCCAAAAATATGATTTTTTTCTAATTTTTTTTAAATATTAAGAATAAATGTTAAAAATAATTCAAGTTGAAAAATGTACACAACAAAGTCGGAGAACAAAATTGAGTTTGAAAAAAAGGATATTAAACAACATTTAAATCTTCCACATTTATTCTAAACTTACGTAATTTTCACCAAAATTAGCATTTTACAAGGCCCTGCGGCTTGGTTAGAAACTTGTTTATGAATGTGGAATCTAACTGAATTAATACTTGAAACTTGGATTCATCTGTGATTTATGTGGAGTAAAAAGTAAAATATTATAAACTATAAACAAAATCTAAGCCCCTCGTCACCCAGTGCCCGCGTTCTATCGGGGCACCGTGATGGCAAACGAAATAGAGCTCCGCTAGCATAGCTGCATTAGAATTGCAGAAGAACATATATCTTTGGTTGAGGAAACAGACTCTAAATATTTCGGACATGGTGCTCCAGTAAATGGCCCAGGGAAAGAAATTGTAGCTTCAGTTTCACGATTTATAGAAAAAAAAGTTCTATTGATAAAGAACATAAGCTATCGGTTGTGATGGCACATCAGTTAATACTGGAAAATCAAATGGTGCTATTCGACTTTCAGAAAAGTCCTTAGAACCCTCACTACAAGCCGTGGTATGTTTTCTTCATTTAATGCATTACCACTTAGAAACGGTGGCTCTTGATAGACTGACTACTGGACAAAATTCTTTTAGTTGACCTATTGGAGAACTCTAACAATATTGCTAAGATCTACCAGTCATGAACTTTGAGAAAATAGAACGCGTTTTACCAGAAGTTGATGTCAAAGAATTGAGTCAAAAATACTTATGGGATGTGTCAAAAGCTGTAATGTCTGGCAAATGTTCTCAAAATTTAGCAGAAAGGAACCCTGCAAGCTTTTCCCATGCATGGTGGCTCACGATGGCAAAGTTTTGAGGCTATACATCGCAACTAGTGATTCAAGTTCATAGTTAAATAAACTAGCAGAATTTATAATAAAGGTTTATGCTCTCTGCTTTTTTACAATCGAATCTCAGCATAAAATTATTCAGGCATATAAGCATTTTTTAAAGATCATAGACTGCAGCAAGTATTTGGATACAAATCTCCAAAATGTTATCCATTCCACATTGTAAAGAAGCCATCTTGCATGGGAAAAGCTTGCAGGGTTCCTTTCTGCTAAATTTTAAGAGCATTTGCCAGACATTACAGCTTTTGACACATCCCATAAGTATTTTTGACTCAATTCTTTGACATCAACTTCTGGTAAAACGCGTTCTATTTTCTTAAAGTTCATGACTGGTAGATCTTAGCAATATTGTTAGAGTTCTCCAATAGGCCAACTAAAAGAATTTTGTCCAGTAGTCGGTCTATCAAGAGCCACCGTTAACTTTCTAAGTGGTAATGCATTAAATGAAGAAAACATACCACGGCTTGTAGTGAGGGTTCTAAAGACTTTTCTGGAAGTCGAATAGCATCATTTGATTTTCCAGTATTAACTGATGTGCCATCACAACCGATAGCTTATGTTCTTTATCAATAGTACTTTTTTTTCCATAAATCGTGAAACTGAAGCTACAATTTCTTTTCCTGGGTCATTTACTGGAGCACCATGTCCGAAATATTTAGAGTGTTTCCTCAACCAAAGATATATGTTCTTCTGCAATTCTAATGCAGCTATGCTAGCGGAGCTCTATTTCGTTTGCCATCACGGGGGCCCCGATAGAACGCGGGCACGGTGTGACGAGGGGCTTAGATTTTGTTTATAGTTTATATTATTTTACTTTTTACTCCACATAAATCACAGATGAATCCCAGTTTCAAGTGTTAATTCAGTTATATTCCACATTCATAAACAAGTTTCTAACCAAGCCGCAGGGCCTTGTAAAATGCTAATTTTGGTGAAAATTACGTAAGTTTAGAATAAATGTGGAAGATTTAAATGTTGTTTAATATCCTTTTTTTCAAACTCAATTTTGTCCTCCGACTTTGTTGTGCACATTTTTCAACTTCAATTATTTTTAACATTTATTCTTAGTATTTAAAAAAAATTAGAAAAAATCATATTTTTGAAGAAATTCACGAACTTCAGGCCTCGTGCGGAACACCTAAACAATTTCTGATTAGACTGAAATTTTTTGTGAAATATGTGGGTAGGTAGGGGCAACTTTTTATCAACTTAGTAAAGTGAATTTCGAAAAAAAGTTTTTTTCGATACACCCTAATGTATAGTATACGCATTTGTACAATTAATAAATTATTACCATTTTCTCTGAGCCCTGTACACTGTTAAAACTAAGGGTGACGCAGGGGTGCCAATAAGAAAGCTGGGGTAAAAGCCAGGTGCCATGGGGTGCCATAGCGAATTTTAAATGCTCTTTCCGTCCCAAAAGGCCTCTCAGAGGGTGCTTACAGCTTACTCTGTAGCGCCATCGGCACCCTTTAGGCTTGTGCATGCTCAGTGAGACATCTCGCAGTACCAAAAGTCTGTTTAATAGCCTGCGCCTGCGTATTGCGACTCCGAGGTCTCATCATCATCATCAACCATTTGAATGGCGGACATCTTGTTTACGTCGACAAGACAGAATTCTCGGTGCAGTGTTTTCACAGTCTTGGATTTCACCTTGACTTTATTACAAAAATTGATTAATTCTTCATTTTAACACGGGAGAGCTCGCGCCATGTTTTGTCACACGAGCGCTCGCGCGGGGTCGAAAACGACCCCAATGTGTTGTTCTTCGTTTCTTTTCCTCTTTTTCATGACTTCTTTATTTTACTTTATTCATTTATGTTTTTTCACTAACAGAGACTTCTACAGTGATCAGTTTTTGATTTGAATTGCATAAAGAAAGTGCTTTATGAACTATTACGAAAATGCTCCATCTCTCAAACACATCAGTAACATTTTTTGCGTTTCCCTTTGGTGCAGGCAGAAAAATACTTATATTTCGAACTGGAGTACAAACATTAGCTCAAAATTTATTTCTTTGCCAAATAGTTTCTTTATCTCTTCCAATAAAGATGTCATCTGTATCAGGATTATCAGAATTTTCGCTAAAAGAAAATTTGCTTTTACTGTCAAAATCACTTAGGTTTTTTTTTTTTTTTATTGCTAAAGCTTCATCATCTGAAATGACACATATTCATCACTTTCTCCATCGGCTAGTAATTAGCTAAAATGCTTCATCCCTTGCTCATATGGAATCGGCATCTTTTCTTTGTTATAAGTAGTGCAAAAGCAATTGAAAAATATGAATTTTGCAAGGACAGAACTACACAATCATTGTGAATGACACGCTTGTTAACTGAAAATCATGGCTAGAAGAAGGATTGCTGAAAACTACTTCCTTTTCACAAAATGTTTCAAAATTCTTTGGATGGAACCGACTCCAAACACCTGTTCCGTTCCGAGAACTTTACTGACGTCAGTACTCGCCTGTGGTCGTAAGAGACTCCAATCGCAAGAACCCCCCTAGTTTACAAGAATTAAAAGGTTTAAAGAAAGTTCCAATCACACCCACCTATCAATCAAGGACACAATGGCAGCTACCCAAAAGATGGTTTCCTTATCTGTCCATGAAATTCCAAGAAATGGAAACAAAAAAGGGCTGGGGTCGTTTCCGACCCCGCGCGAGCTCTCGCGTGTTAATCTTCGAATTCACAAGTAAGTACATGCATTCAATCATAGTTCTAAGATTTTCCAGCATATTTACAAAGTGTTCTAACGGAAATTTATCTCTGTGTAGCGATTCTCTTTTGCCGCGTGGGTACAGCCAACAAGCAGCAGAACGCGAAGGAAAGGGAAAAAAAATTCTGCCCGACTCTTTCTTTCTGTCTTATTTGTTTTTATCATAAGTACATGTATATACTATTTTAATGCCATGATTTGCATTTCGTCCTTTCGCTAATATCTTTCGTTGGCGCTTTTGATAACAAATGATGAGTTCGTTATTGCCAGAGCTTACTTTCTTTTTGTTCCATCACTGGAAATGATTAAATCCTTAAAATATATTTTGATTTTTAATCCGTCGAGAAACTTGACGTTTAACAAACACTGCTTTTCAAATACCTCTATCTTTTATTCTATAAAGATATTTAAATGTCGAACTATGCACACGCATTAATATGTTACTCTTGATTAAAATTTTAGAAGTTAATGAAGCGATGCAATTTTTTATTCATAATAGAATAATACAACTGAATATTTTTGATAGTTTTTGAAAGGGATCCATAAAATACCTTCCCTCTTCATTTTCGGTACAGATAATGCTGTAGTAAATGTCAATAGCATTTTAAAACTACTGAGTTGAATTCGAGTCATGAATTCTTTTAAAATATGTTGGAAAGTCTGAACTGTGAGAAAATGCCTTAAATTACAAGTTTCGATCATTTTCAAATCGGAATTCAAGGTGAAAATGTACCAAGACTTCGTGAATAAAAACAATAAATAAAAGTAAACACAATTGAAAAACAAAAACGCACACAGCACAGGGGGGATCTGCAATAGTGAACAGTGACCCAAGTAGCACACTTCGTTTTTACTTTCTTCTATATCTAATATATAGAAGAAAGTATTGGTTTCGTGAAAATTTTCGAAAGTCGAATTTTGACGGATTTGCACGTTTTGAGGTGCGCTGAGTCCATTTCTACCATTTTTGGAAAATGTCTGTCTGTGTGTCTGTCTGTGTGTGAGTCTATGTGTGTGACCAGTTTTTGTGGCCGCGCTAGAGCAAAAACTACTGCATGAAATCGAACAAAAATTTTTGCACATATGTACCACCATGTGAACTGGTGCACCTGACTTTGTTTAGCGAATTCCTCCAAGGGGGGTGGAGCAATCGCACGTGTTCTGCGCGTGGGTGATTGCTATATCTCAGGAAGTAACCGGCGGAATCAAACAAAAATTCGTCCATAGGTAGACCCTACTAAGTACAGGTGCTGATTCAATTTGCGTGTCAATATCTCGAAGGGGGGTGGAGCAATCGCACGTGTTCTGCGCGGGGGTGATTGCTATATCTCAGAAAGTAACAGGCGGAATCAAACGAAAATTGTCCATAGGTAGACCCTATTGAGTACAAGTGCTGATTCAATTTGTGTGTCAATATCTCAAAGGGGGGTGGAGCAATCAAAAGTGCTTATTTTGTCATTGCACCTACTGTATCTCGAGAAATATTTCTGAGATTTGAATAAAATTTGGAATAACACTAACCCAATATGGAAGCAAGCATTGATTAAATTTTGGCGCCAATCGCCCCAGGGGAAGGGTGGGGTGATTTTTGCGCTGAGTCAACAATGCGAAAAATTAATTCATTAAAAAATCGCTTTCACGCTATTTAACTATCAAAACAGCTGTAAACTTTCAATGATTTGAAATTTTTAACTGTTGCCAATTTGTTTTTACTAACAAATAAAATGTTTGCAATTAATCTAAACAAGGCTTTTGCAATGATTTCCAATTTCGCTCATTGATTCTGCATTTGCAGGGTTATTACGATAATTGGGAAATTGGAGCTGTCTCCAATTATTCGGGCGAGTACGTATTTTATTTTGTAACTGGAATTCATAAGATAGATATAGAAGAAAGTTTCGTGACGGCCACGACAGCTAGTTTAAAGGTTGTAAAATGGTTATTAATGTTAAAACAACCGCTTAAAAACGTTTATAAAACGTTTAAAGGTTATTTGTGCTACCTGGGGAGGGTGCCATTATGTGCTCCTATACGGTTCCATCTTTCACCCGCACTGCTTGTTGAATTGAGGATGCCAGTTTTTCACCCAAGTCAAGGGTGAAATCTCGGCTCTCTACTGGGTGCTAGAAGCGTTTCACCCCGGAAAGTGCCAATCGCAACCAGTAGTTTTAACAGTGTATAGTTTTACAAAATTTGTTCTCCTTCATTGTCTACAATCTTAAAACAGTTTCTTATAATGACAACGCATATGAATTGTTATAAAATGTTTTAAACATGAGTTAGACCTAAAGTCGAAATACTATGATATAACATGGGTAAAGGAAATAAGCAGTAACCGAAGACTTGTGTGTGTGTGTTTTGAGTGCTTAGAATGGTTTACTTCATCTTTACTTTCAGAATAAACTGCCTTCTTTGAGTTGTTTCAATATTCGCCGCATTTCGCCCCAAAATACATTTTGATAAAAAACGATTTATTTATTTATTTATTTATTTATTTATTTATTTATTTAAACCCCACTAGTCACCACCGTACCTACCCTGATGAGGGTTTAACCGGATGTGGTGACTGGAGAGGAATTGATATAAAACGATAACATTATGGACAACTTATATTTATTCTTTTGCGTTATTTTGATGAAAATCTTTTTTGCAATCTAATATTTAGCTTTGTTAGTTAGCACCTAAAAAAAAAGTAAACTCAGTGTTGCTCGCCTATGGGGACGGGGCATATCCTACTGTGCTCATCTTGGTTTACGTGACCGAGAGTTCTGGCTTGTAAGGCACATGTTCCGGTTCGGAAGTCAGCCAAACGCGAAACCCCAGGATTTAATCCCCAAGCACCGTTGTTGTCATACAGTTAAATCATCGCTGAGCAATGAACTTCAATGTTTAGCGCAATGTGACCATTCATCATAGCTGTTATATTTGTTTATAATATTATCTTTATCCTGTTAATTTATGAATCTATGTTTTGAAGAATTTCTTCTACCTCCATACATTCACTAACGTGAGTCTCTTACCACTCCTAGCTTTCTCATGGCATTTTATTTCAAAATGTTTCCTGAAATGCTTTCATTCCAAAATGTCCGCTTTTGAGAACTGCCCATTCTAAAAATATGTATCACGTTTTAAAAACTTTTTTATTCTTCGGTTTTGAATTAAGCATATTTAATTTATTTAGAACCATTCAGATGTTTTCCCTCGTTACTCATATTTTTCTTTGTTTGCCTCCGAGACTCAATATTAACAGAAAACAATTTTTAAATACGCTAATAATGTGTAAAAAGGAAAATACGCGTCAATCACTCAAGAAACTATAATTGAATAACTCTTAACCCATTAATGCCTAGCGTCCCTTTTTAGGGACGGTCTAAAAAGTATCTGAATTGACCAAAAATGAACAATTCAACCAAATAATAGTGTTCAATTCTGTACCTCAGAACCAGACTAACGTAAGTCCATTTTCGTCATTTTTCAGTAGTGTGGAAAAACGATGTATTCGACAATCGTTTTCCCCTCTACCGAAAAATTACAAAAATGGACTTACGTTAGTCTGGTTCTGAGGTACAGAATTATTACTTTATTATTCTTTCAATTCATTACTAACAGATTGCAGCACATAACTATTGTAAAACGTGTTCTGTAGCCGTGTAACCAGTACACAAAATATATTTGAAAAAAAAAATGTCAGGCATTAATGGGTTAAGTATGAAATTAAAAACTCCAGTCTTGCTGCGACTTCTCTTCATACGCAATGACACTTTTGCTTTTCTACAATCGAGGCTTGCTTTTCGTCTTCACAATTACACGTGTGAAACATATTTCATTTTCGTAACATGTGTGAAAGTAAACATTAAATAACAAAAAAGGATCTCGCTATCGAAAACGAAAGAAGACGATTTTTTTCTTCCAAAAAGAACTAAAATGCGGTTAAGGCAAAAATTCGCCGCCCCTAAAAATTTACTAGACTAGGCAGCTGCCTAGTCTGCCTATTGGGAAATGAGGCCCTGGTTAGACTAAGGGAAATGTTTGAAAATCGAAATTGAAGCATTAGATAAACAGACAGCACGTGCTTTCATGTAGTGATTGCCCAGCTATCTGCTCGGCATTTTCTAAGATTAGCTTTCCGATTGCTAAAAAGAGTTTCTGCAAAAGCGGGGTAGACGGCGGCTGTTGCGTGCGATGGGGCGTTGGTCATTTCAGTTATTTTGGTCAGCAAAGAGTTGGCGTGATCTATGCAAATGCGGATGTCACGTTTCTCTTGGCTACTTCCATCGCCTCTTTCTTGGCTTCACACCAGTTATGCTTTCTTTTCTCAAGCGGAAATTTTGCCCCTGATGAAGAGCTGTTGATTTTCGTACAATAGGCCTTTTGGTTTCATCCAGATACACAATTTCGTATTCCTGAAAGCGGTCTTAACTTGGTTACCATGATGAGAATGCGCTGCATGTTGATTTTTCTCTGTGTAATTTTAATAATGGCCGAATCCAGCCAGTGCTTTCGTGACTAGAGTGGGTTCGCTAACTGCTACATATTTCAAGGACAAATTTACAGAAGAAATAATCAAAAACTGAGATGCACCAGTTATAGTGACACAGTAAAGCGATTGAATCAATACTTGGTTTGACTATTAAGTTTTGCAGAGTAACCAACAGCAAACTTTCCTACTCAAAATCTCTTTTTCCTTTACAATTTGAGGGTTATTTCATATGTTCCATGCAACCTCGTTGGTTTATTTGCGTATTTTTCTAAGAACCGTATCAAAACGATCCAAAGAAAAACCAACAGTTTTCAAAAAACACGTGTATAACATCATAATTTTAGATAACAATCGGAACCATTGGACGTTTAACGTCAATTGTGGCGTTTATAATAAATACCAGGTAAATTCATGAAATTCAAAAGCTTTCTTTGTATTTTTATTCGTTATTTCTTTGTCGATACTATCACGCCATGAAGCGTTTTGGAACGGATCCGCCTCAATCAGGAAACTCCTTTTTTAAACCGGTTCTATCTACTACATTTCTAGTACTACATATTTCTACTATGTTACCATGAAAAACAAATGGGTCAAACCAACAACATTGTTAAAAATGGCTTAATCGACTTATATTTTTTCCTGTGCTGGAAAAAAAATGTTTCCTGTAAAATGGTTAGTAATTGTTTTAATAGTAAATGCTTCAATGACTCTCCGTTCTTGAATGCAAAGACTAGCATTCGGGATAGATTGCATTTTAAAAAGGGGCGGGAGGTTGATGATGACCTCGCACTTACTGTCAACGCTACTTTGAAACATTGAAACAAGTGTTGAACACGTAATTTTGTATTTCCAATTTGCATCCCTTTTCCACCCCTATTTTGATTAAATCAAATTCGCGAAGGTTTTAGCCTAGTAGCAATAAAAAGTATAGCATCCCTTTAAAGGAGGGCCACGCCGGAACTTGTATGCAATTTCAATTTCCACGATAGATTTGCCAATGAATTGGAATGGCTCGTTTTCTAATAGTTTTGTCCTTTTTTTATTACACTCATATTATTTTTACTGTTCTAGGGTAGTTTTTTTAAACGATTCATATGACATCAATTTTAAATGTATTTACACATTACATTGCATATGTCTGTTGGAACTCAGCTCCGAAATCGTACAATGTCCGAAAAATATACGCACAACGTGAGTGGATCTTTGAGAAATACTCCGTCCGAAAATTTACCTTATTTGGAATTACTACTTTTGATCTATTCGCAATTCGGTGAATCAGGGTTGATTTTTGTCAAATTTTACACTAGGAAGATGGGCGAAAGACCCCTACATTAATAAATGAGTCAAGTTAATTGCGAAAGTGAAAAGAACTGTGGAGAAGAGAACAGTCCCGTCATTTCCTATGACTTCAAAAGATTTTTAAAAATCTGGGAAGAAGCAATTTGTGATGCAAAATGCAAAATCTTAAAATACGTTTGTTCTGCTGATGTTTTTTTTTTCTTTTTTTTGAAGTTGAAGTTTATGATCGAGTTCATTTGAATTTGGGTCACGGGAAGAAAAAAAAAGGTTCAAAAAAAAATTTTTTTTTTTTTTTTTACTACGAACATCCTTTTTACAATGTAAAACTTCAATACACATTGTTAAAGCGATTCTTTTACCCATTCCATTCATTTTCATTGGTCAAGTAATTAGAGTTAAATATGAATGTTTTCTGGCATTTAGTTTGCTCAGTTTTAGATATGAGGAATGTTTTTTCCATCTTGTAAGTGTGAAGTCGGACTTGAATCACTACCCAGGTAGCACAAAAAACGTTTGAACGTTTTTAATCGGTTGTTACAACGTTAATAACTATTTTACAACCTTTAGAAAACGAAGTGTGCTACTTGGGTACTGACTTTTCGGATGGTGAATTGATCAAATTCAAATGCAACAAGTTTCGAAATAATGAAAAGTTTAAGAATTCTTTTTCATTCTTTGAAGCCTTAAAAAACTGCCTAACAATGAAAACGCAAATGAATTAATGGAAAGTGGTATAAAGATAAGTTAGATCTACTTGGGAAAATATAATGATTTTTAATGTAGAAATGAGCAGTAACTGAGATTTATTTCCAAAACTAAGCATGGCTAATTTAAGACCACATCTTTACTTTTAGAGTAAACTATCTTCTTTGAGTTGGTTCATTTCTTCATTTTTCGCCCAAAAAAACTTTTTGATTAAAAACGATTTCAATCTAAACAAGTTTTCTTATTTCTTTCTAAAATTACTAGTGTTCTTTTTGATGAAAACCGTGTTTCGAAATCGAATCTCTGGCTTTATTATTCAACACCTATATTGCTCAATCTTTGCTGAGCACTAGACAGTTCTGTGCGTAGACCATTTTCTCATAGCTGTCATCATACCTTTTATTACAGAAAATGTATCATATTCTTATTTCTTTTCCAGCTACGAATTATGAGTTGAATAGTTTCCTCTGTGTCATTACGTTTAATCAGGTGAGTTTCTTATCACTTCCAATCCTCACTTTTTGATGGAAATTCATTTGTAAACTATAACTGGATTACATGCCAACGAGTCCAAAGTTTCCGCTTTTAAAAACTGCTCATACCTGAAATTTGCACCACATTTCAGAAGTTGCGAAGACTCTTTTTTATTCTTTGGTTTTTAACCCTACAATGCATAGCGTTGCCAATTGGCTACATGGACTTTTTTTACTTCTGACCAATGACCATGCATAAGGCAACTCAATCATAAAAAGCGAGTATTAAGTATCTTTAAAGCAAATATAACCATCTATCTTCAAAAAAAAATTTTTTTAACTGTGTTCCAATGTTTTCTTATTACACTAAAAAACATGTATATGTCTTTCAAAGAACAAAAAATCATGCAGTGTAGGGTTAATTTAGCATGCTTCAGAAACCATTCTGCATGTTTCAGAAATTCAGAACCATTCTGATTTTTTCGCTCGTCCCTCACTTGCATTTACTTCCAAGGCTCAATTATTAACAGAACACAACACAATGTTTGAATATAATCATAAAGTGTGAAAGAGAAAGTATGCGTCAATCACTCAAGAAATCCTAATTGAATAAGCTTTAATATGAAACGGAAAATCTTTTTCAAATTCCGATTTTGTTACAACTTCTGGCCAGACGTACTCACACCATCTTTTCTCAATCGACACCCACTTTTGGCCTTAACACCTATTCAGGGTTCGTACGCTCTTTCAAAACTCCTCCAATACTCCTTCATTCAAGAAATTTCTTTGAAGGGTTCTTCAAATGCCTTCTTTTTTAGTAAGGCTTAAAAATCTTTATTACAACCGGAAATTTTTTTTTAGACACGGGGCTTATAGAAATAAGTCCATACTCTGATTTTACACCAAAAAATAAGAGAAACAATTGTAAATCAAACCAGAATTCTGCCAATAGTGTCACTCCCCTGGTAAGGCATTTTCCCCTGGTATCAATAAAACTTAAAAGAATTAAAATTTCATGTGACCCTTACCACTATAATCATAAAAATAGCGGCGACTAGTGAAATAATGAGTGTGAAATTAAACAGATTGCTTTTTCTTTGGGGACACAAAAAACTCATTGATCGTGGAATCGCCCATATAATAAATGTAGTGACTTGGCAATCGCGCTGTTAGCAAACTATCGTAGCAATAAAAGCTACTTATCCCGTTTCACTGGCACCAATAACTGTGCAACTGACACCAAACGGAATACCGCACTCTTTGATTCGATCGCTATAAATGTTGCAAGGTAACTTAATAGGATACTACATAACTGACTACGTTGTTAAATAAGTGCTTCCCAAGATACTAACTAAAGAAAACGACTTGTGGTTTTACCTGAGATCTCACAAGTTTTAACTGTGGAAGCGAGACTTGTATTTTTGTACGTTTAATATTTCTGATGGGTCATTTTTATTTCATTCTCACTTGTGACCATACTACACTTGGAGGCAAGATATTTCCATTTAGAATAAATGCATTCTTTCATTTAAGTTCATGTTTTCTTTTTTCAATATTTTTTAACGTTAAAAATGTCAATGTCTTGTGAGACGGTTTTCTCTTTTTCTTTTTTCGTTTTTCAAAGATCAATTCTGCAAATTTTCCATCGTCACGTCAGTTTTATTTATTATATATTAAGTAAAACTCAGTAATTTAATTTTGTACTGTGCTGGAATCAAACCTGCGACTTTTGAAATGCAAAATAGATGTCATGTCTTCCCTCACCGCCAATCGGGCACCATGAAATATCTTACAAATCTAACTATAATTGCTTTATACATATTTTAAACCGTCTTGTTTTTTTTTTTTTTTTTTTTTTTTTTTTTTGTAGCAACTGTAATGGTTAAGATGCCAAAATTTGCTGATTCCTTTATAAAAATTTCATGATTTACACCTCACTTTAAAGGTTATGGTACCGGCTACTGACGAAAAATAAATCCTTGGTCTAAAAAATGTTTTTGTAGTCAAGAAACAGTTTTTCTGTTTTTAATTTCGCATTACTTCAATGAATAACATTCGAAAACTAAACCGCAACCGCACGGTTAGATACAGTGCTGTAGAGTCGGAGGAAAAATGGTCGACTCTGACTCCAACTTCTTTTTTGTTTTATATATATATATATATATATATATATATATATATATATATATATATATATATATATATATATATATATACAGAATACAGAAATACATATAATTAAAAAGGGGGGGAAATTAAAATCCCAAAAGACTTAAAAATACACGAAAATCAAAGCCTGTACTGAATTGTCAGCGCAAAGCCGCTAGAAACAAAACAGCACATTAATATTGAAATAGGCAAATAAAATGAAAAAACGAAAACCAAAATACAAAAGCGAACCAAAGTGCAGCATTTCATCAGGGGGAAGACCACACCTTGGCTCGAAAAGGCTCTTTCTATATAACATGTGGGAGGGTCCCAAAAACATGTTATCTCCCCCGAGAGCCTTGAAAGAAACCAAGAAAACACACCGTAACTTTTTTTCCTACCTGCTTCATGCATAGTTTCCAGTTCACTCAGAAGTTTTTGTCTTCGGGATGTTTTCAGGTGTTTTTTTCATTCCTTGTTCCTTCCATTTGAAGGTGAGTGTTCTGTGTTTTCTTGGTGTCTTTCAAGGCTCTCGGGGGAGATAACATGTTTTTGGGACCCTCCCACATGTTATATAGAAAGAGCCTTTTCGAGCCAAGGTGTGGTCTTCCCCCTGATGAAATGCTGCACTTTGGTTCGCTTTTGTATTTTGGTTTTCGTTTTTTCATTTTATTTGCCTATTTCAATATATATATATATATATATATATATATATATATATATATATATATATATATATATATATATATATATATATATATATATATATTACCCAAATGTGAAGAGGGAAAAAACCCAAACAGAGGTTGAATTATTAAGTCAATTTGTAAAAGTTTCATTTTTATTCATGATTGTAGCCAGGACTCACGTTAGGGGTAGGGTTATAGGGGCAAACAGGCGTATTTCAATTGGAGGTCACGGGAGGCCATTGGACCTCTCAAAAAGTTCCAATTTTCCCAAGGATTCTCGCAGGTAATTTCACCACATTTACCTCAATTCTCGGAGGCCACTGTGACCTCCCAAAAAAAGTCAATTTTCTCCGAAGCAAAAGACAAGCGCTGCTCTTGTCATTTGACTGCGTACAAAACTAATCCTTTTCTTGTTAAATCGCCAGACTTTTTTTTAACACATTGTATTTTTGCTGCAAATATTTTTTATTCACTTGCTTTTGAAGTTACATCTTACGTTTTCACTGTGTTTTATTCCACTTTAAGTGCAAAGTAAATCCGGTATTTAAAAACAAATCCGTCATTTCAAAGTTATATACATTCAATGCATATTTTATTGCAAAAACAACAAAAAGTATGCATAAAAAGAACACGATCAAAAAGAAACCTATTTTGATAGAAAAATCTGTCCTTTCTAATGGTACTGACAAAATTGAAGATTGAAAGTGGCAAACTTCATCTATAAGGAGTTGAAAAACGGCTATTTTTCCCGTGAAGGATTTTAACAGCCGCTTTGGATGAGAAAATATTTTACAAAATCAATATTGAAGCTCTGCAACTGTAACCCGTTCAAAACAAGTACTTTACCAAAAAATTACGAAGTACGAGCTTTTGCATTACGTTTGTTTAGATTTTATGTCACCTTAAAATCTAGGAAGAAAAACTTCCACTGCGCTTTCTCAACAGGTTGCATGCGTGCTACGCAAAAGCTAATGAGCTCAAATTCACAAAAATGCTTGACCGTATTAGCAACTTAATGCACTTTAAGTTCTTAACGTTTCAGACCTAGAGTGTTATAAACTTTTTTGCAACATAAGCCATCGACCCCATAGCAATTCGTTTCACAAAGCAGAGCCGCCATTTTGAAGCCCTTTTTTATTGATCCTAGATGCTTAGGATTTGGATATTGGAAGCTGGAAATTTATATATGGTAGTTTCAAACACATGTTTTCACCTCCATAAAATTTCATCCAAATCGGAGGTGGTCGGAGTCGGAGTCGACATGTTTTTCAGCGACTCTGACTCTTTTGGTCCAAAATCCGTCCGACTCTGACTCTTCGACTCCGACTCCACAGCCCTGGTTAGATAGCGCGATATGCTTATAATAAGAACGGCAAAATTGCAAATATGGCCAAAAGTTCGCTTTTTTAATGTTTTTTTTATCCTGCAGTTGAATTCTATGATTATTTTTCAACATCATATATGTTATTTCTCGAAGGTGTTTTTTTTTTCATTGATTCATTTTATTTAATTATTTTTTCTTTTGTTTCCTCTCTTTTTTTGTGTGTATGGCATAATTTTAGTAATATTGCATGAAACTTCAAAAATAAGACATCATTTAAAAGACTTTTTCATCGCTATCAGCAAAAAATAAACGAACAATTTATATATTTGCTAGTTATTCAGAAAAAAAATACTGCTCAGTAATTTTACTTGGTTTTCCTTAAAAGAATATAACGGATCCAATGAAACATTTTTAATGTACGAAACTCTCACAAAGAGATCACTCGTTAAAATGCAAGGGTTAAAAAATTGAACGGATTAATTAATAGAACGACATAGCCCATCCTTGCACAGTATGTATGGAGGTGCGCCCCGAACAAAAATTTTTGGGAGGGGAAAAATGCTCAATTTGCCGAATGAAGTTCCAATTTTACCGAATGATAAAATACAAGCATGCACACATGTCGTACATGCATAACATTTAGTGAGAAAAAAAAATAGGCATCTTTTAAAACACAATTCTAAAAACTAAAAAGAACAAATAATCTCTGTGATGCAAAAAATTGCCAAATCGTCAGCAAAGTGTGCCGAATACGAAATTATTGGGAAGTCACAGTGACCTCCCATCGGGACGCTCCTGTATGTATGAAGAGCTAAGTTTCTCTTTTAGTTCATATCCACTTACACTCACGGACGATATTAATCGGCCGTTGAATGCATAAAGGGTGAAAAATGTTATATTTAAATGCTCCACGCTGTTTTATTTGAAAATATATCCTCTCAAGTTTTTTTATTCAGATTATGGAGTTTATTTTAGCTATTTATGTTTTACGCATGCTGAACTGAAAAAAAAATCTCGTTCTGACACGAAAGAATCGTGTCACATTTTCTACGCCATTAGAGGCAATAAAAAATAAATAAATAAAACTCGCCGTTTAAAAAACGAAAAACTCAACAAACACTTAAACCTCCAATACGAAGAATAACGACTCTCGGTAATAAATGATCGCCAGGCAGTGTTTTTTCGAATGTCCATTCCGATTGGAGAGGGGAGGGATAAATTTTTTAAAAGGTTTCTTTCGTCGATTTCTTCCACTTTAATTGCGGGGAGGACCCAGTTTAATGAATGAAATGTGGAAGCGGAGAAGGGAGCGCGTTGTAAAATCGAACTTTCCTCTTACGGTGGTTTAAAGTCGAGTTAAATTGTGGAACGGACATCGGACATTTCTTTTACTGCGGAACATTAATTTTTATTAGATTATCGGAGTTTTCGCATTTAGCTGCCACTCCAAATCTCATTTCTTGTGAGCCCAAAATAAAAGTTGCTTCATTATGTGCAACTAAAAAGGAGTAGAAATAGGTACAGTTCAGTTGAGAATTAACAAGATGTTGTGTGCCTTATATATTTAAATATATATACAGAGAGAGAGAGATGTTAACTTCTTTAAAAGTGTATTTCAGGCATTGAAAATCGAAATATGGCTCAAAAATAGTCAAGCATATTTTTACGCCTTATATTTTAAACCAAAAAATATTGCTGTAGAGCAAAAATGATGAAACGATCCTACAGAGATTCTTAAAATGTCCTTCCCTTTTATGAGATTAACTTCCGTTGAATCGAACCCGCTGTGGGAGGTAGGTGTGGCTGTCCTCATTTGGTTTCCTCTCAAGTGTGTAGATTGAGTAAAATGCTGAGAGCATTAATTATGACCCGATTTTCAGTGCTTCTTTTCTTAAACAATATGTCTTCATGATTTAAATGAAGGGGGGATGCTCAGCTCATCTATTGATGACCATTGAACGAGAAATCGCCAAAATGAAAGTTAATATTGAACGTGTCGTGATATAGCAGTTTTTGCTTCTGCAAGTTCGTCCCATTTGAAATATGAAGTCAAAAGATTGAAGTTGCAATCCTTTTGAATTCACATGTAGAATGCGACGAACTGGCAGAAGTAGAACCGTTATACAGTAGAGTGGGTAGAAAATGACTTTTTTTATTTCGATGCTGGGGAATGCGGAAAAGGTGCCATTTGGGGAGCAAAGTGAACATAAAAAATTTTAAATTTTTGGTCGATTTCTTGATCAGCCGCAACTGCGTTGAAGTTTGGAAAAAATGCAGTTTTTTCGAGATTTTTAGTAAATTATTATTATTTTTTTTCTATTTTTAATTACGGGTAGCGCGGAAAAGGTGCCGTTGGGTGCATAGAAATTCCACAAAAACTTTGACCATGCATTTTTTCTATGTTTTAGTTAAAAAACGCGATTTTCCACAGGAAAACTGGGTTTTCAAGACCTTTATACATCTCCTGAGCAAAGAACGAATTGAAAGTTGTAGGTTAGATTTAAACTAAAGGGCCATTCCAGCCTTACGTGTGTGACTTTTTGACGCCATTTCTTTGCAAATAACAATAAAAACCAGGATGATATTTTTTAGATATTTCTTAGTGGTTGCTATTTGAGTAACAGAAGATATGCAAATGTTGTAATGCGGCGTTATTTTTTTTCATAGGACACTTTTGAATTTTTTTATAAAATTTTAAATACAGAGTTACGTGTGTGACTCGGAAAATCTGAAAATAAGCTGTACCTGATATTATTGTGTAATTTCCTGTGAAGTTTTAAAAGATAAATGAACGGGGATTTTTGTGCATGTGTCTAAGTATACTATGTAAGTATTCCACATATTCTTTTTTTTCTAAACTTCGTAGAGTAGCAATAAAAAATTGTTAATATTCCTTACGAGTGTGACACTAGAGCCTTACGTGTGTGACCGCGTACAGCATGTCTTCATTTTAAAGTCAATTCAACTTCCACAACTGATAATTATAGCTATCAGCATTATATATGTGTATGTCTGTCTCTACCCCTCCCCCCTCCCCCTCCCCCCGCCCCCTCTTCTAATATTTTTTGAGTGAGCAGTCCGATTTGAACAAACTTTTTTTTGTTCGAAAGATCTCGGCGAGGAGACCTCATTCTCATATTTGACTTTCAGATTTGAACAATTTTTCGTTCAACTTTGAACCGTTCAAACAACTTGTCCCCCGTTAACAACTTTTGAGTAAACAATCCGATTTGAACATTTTTTTTCTCTTGTTCTAATAATCTCGGCGAGGATAAATAATTCTCACATTTAATATTTTGGTTTGAGCCCTTTTTTGTTCAACTTTGAACCGCTCATACAACTGGTCCCCCGCTAATTACTTTTGAGTTAAACAGTCTGATTTGAACAAACTTTTTTTGTTAGAAAGATCTCGGCGAGGACAATTAATTCTCATGTTTGACTTTTCGAACTGCCCCCCACCCCCCACGTACCCATTATCTTTCGGATGAATATTTTACCAAATTTGAAATTTGAAATTGGCAAACGGGAAAGTAGGCTCGTTCAGTTCCGGACGGAACCACTTGTTTAATATTTGATTTTTTGCCCTAAACGAAAGATCTGATTTTGTTGGACATTGCCGCTAGTAAATAATTAAATTGCAAAGATATGTTCACAAAATAAAGAATGAAGACGAAATTAATTCTCATTTGTATACGAATTATATATAGATTATTTTATAATTTATTTATATAACATGTTACATGTAATCAGAGGAGATTAACAAAAAAAATTAAATTAAAAAAATCGGTTCCTGGGAAAGTTTCTCAAACAAAGACCTGACTCTTAACCCTTCACTGCACGATTTTTATATTTTCATGAAAAAAGTCATATGTTAGCTTTTAATAACTCTGAGTTCAGGAAAAATGAAGAAAAAAACTTATCTTCAAAAGGTGCACCAAAAATGATGTTTTAATTGTTTGTTCTACATATGGCACAAAGCACATAGCATATGCTTTGTATACCGATAAGTGTAATAATCTACAATGTGTTTTGTGCCATAAGTGGTACAAACAATTTTGCCACTATGTGTATTAAAACATTTTTAGAACAAAGGAAATAATGACTAAACACACTTCTAACGGAAATGCAAACACTCTTTCTTTCAAAAGAAAGAACTGTAATACCTAGACTAGTGCAACTAACTAGTACATAAACATCACACTAAACTGTTATAGCAATGTTCCAGAAGGGGCGTAAAACTCAGTTTAACTGCATTTAAAAAGTCATTGGAATATATGAGGGTTTATTTGGTTTGTGCCAGATCTGGCACACCGTGCAGTGAAGGGTTAAGGTAAACCATTCAAAAGTCTTACGTGTGTGACAGCTTTTAAAGAGCCTCGTTAAAACGTTTCTGCCGAATGGATGAAGATGTACGTCAGGTTACAGGTGTTATGTATCAAGTTAATTTATGATATGAGATAGTTTTCTTTTAGTCCCCTAATTAGACCTTGGGGGGGAACTTTTCTATCTTTTGCCTTACGTGTGTGACCAAAAAAAAGTAACCTGCATATTTTGAGGGGTTAAAAACTTATGAAACACTTTATTACAAAAAATATGAGATGTAATCATACTAAAGGATCTACGTTCATGATATTTGATAGTTTTTCCAAAAAAAAAATTGATTATTAGATGAAAAAAATTCTCTGACATTTTTTCACTAATAATGCATTTTTTTTTAAATTTGTCTCAATGTTATTAAACAAGGCTAAAATATGAGAAAAGAAAAATTTTATCTTAAAATTGATGCTGGAATCGAAAAGAGTAGATATGTTTTTGTCAAAAAGTAAGGTTTGTTTTTGTATTATGGGGGAAAAAAATTTTGGTGTGTTAGGACCACTTTTCGTGGAATTGCCCTAAATCGGTCTTCCACCTTAATAGTGCTTGTAAAAAGTCCTGCCTTTAATCGAGGAGATTTCATCAACCCGGGCTCGGATACCCAAGTGGTATTTGAAACAACAAAAATATAGAGAGATGGCTAGATAGATAACAGATAGATATTGATAGATAAATGGCACATATATAATAAGTATATATAAATAGAAAGATAAATTGATATATAGATAGGTGCAAATCGAAGGATGGATAGATAGATAGATAGATAGATAGATAGATAGATAGATAGATAGATAGATAGATAGATAGATAGATAGATAGATAGATAGATAGATATATAGGTGGAAATAGATATAGATAAAAATAAATAGTTTGATAGAAAACAATGATAACATGATAACAGCAATTTAGGAGTAAACTAGACTAGGGCTTGGAGTTGAACCAAGGACCTTCGGGTTTGAGTCCCGACGCTCTACCAACTGAGCTACCCTAGCTTAGAGCCTAGTTACTGCTGCGTTTGCTGACAACAAATATCGTTCAAATACTACATTTTATCATATAGTTCTAAGCTTTCTGTTTTCCAAACTGTGAATCGTTTCCACGCGGGTCACAAGTCCGTTCTACTTTATCTTTTGATCTGATCTACTTAATGTTATTGCTAAACGATTTAGAAATACTCTGAACTCGCGCTACAAGTCGATGATTCTGATGTAAAAAAAAAAGAATGAATAAAATAAATAAATAAAAATAAAACTTGGGACAGATGTGACGTCAAACATTATGAAGAGAAAAGGAGCAGGACCGACCAACACAGTTTCTTTTAAAAGATTTTTTGTAAGTTTACTTTTGTGAATTCACTCTATAAAACAATTTAAGTTCCGCGAAGTGGATATGACGCGAGTTTTTCACGAGTAACTGATCTCAGAGCTTCGCCCGCTGCACGAGATGTTTTGGAAGCGAAATGCAAAGCGTAACTATTGGCTTCGTGAATAGACTTATACTCCTTTAGCATCACTGCGTTCCGTTCATTTATTTATTTTTATTTATTTATATTCATTCAATTATTTTTATTTATTTATATTCATTTATTTATTTTCATTTATTTATATTCATTTATTTATATTCATTTAGTTATTTTCATTTATTTATATTCATTTATTTATTTTCATTTATTTATATTCATTTATTTATATTCATTTAGTTATTTTCATTTATTTATATTCATTTATTTATTCATTCATTCTAAATGCGAAAGTAAATAAAATATAATAATCACTGCTTCATCTAAAGCTAGTGAAGATGGGAAAAAGAAGAAAATGAAAGATTTTGCGCATCTTACGAGTATTTTACGTTACAATAAAGCAGCTTTTTTTCAATGCTGCGTAGACATGAGAATGGACCGGAAATTTTTGGAAAGAAACGGTTTCTTTCCGAAGGGTTTTATTTCCACTCGGGTAAAATAGGAAATTTTGAAATTCTTTGCCCAAATAGGATGCATTCAGAAATGTATAATATTTACATTCCAACGCATTTGTTATTTAACCATTTTTTATGTTCAAAATCTCAAATGAAAACACTAACTTTGATAATACAAGTTGTAAGATAATTTAATTTCTCTTAGCGCCGAAGTATTATGTGCTATATTTTTCACTAAAACTGTTAAATGCATACACCGGATGATATCCATGACACCAATTAGTGAAAAGGTTTAAGTTGAAATTTTAAGCAACTTTTATTTAATGTGTTTGTGGGTGTATATATGTATGTAATTCTCTGCAATTTCTTTTACCAAGCTCACATCAACCTTAGAAAGGTGTTTCCCATTTATTTATTATATTATATATTTATTATATTATTATTTTTTATATTTATTTCTAAATTCGATTTTAAACTGCTTTAAGTATCCTAATTTGAAATCAAGTTTGATTTTTGCTTGGTGAACTTTTCTCCATCATTTTGAGTAATCAGAATTTAATAGTTTTTACAATCTTTCATGATTGCTGGACTCAAATAACTTTCAGTTTTAACAGAAATGTTTGAGTAGTATTTGCTAGTGTTTTGCGCAGAAAGCTTCCTGGTTAGGTGTATTTAACCTGTTAACTGGGTATGACGAAATATTTCGTCATACATAAAAGCCTACAGCAATGGGCATGACGAAATTTTTCGTATATTCTTATTGTGCATTTCAGTGTTTTATATATTTTTATTATTGTGTTGTATTATTTACATACTGAGATGTGAATTATTATTTGTGGTGTGATATTACTTATCGCTGCGAAAAAAAAGTCCACATTGTGAAACGAGTTGAGCAATAGCTAATTCCCCGGTTAACAGGTTAATATCAACGTAAATAGAAAAAAAATAACGTCAGTATTTAGCATCCTTATTTGTAATAAGTTATTTTTAACATTGTTGCGTAATTTTGTTATTTTTATGCTTTATCTAAATGAACTTTTGTTCAACATTTTTAAAATTTCAACGAAGGCAGCCATATTTAATGTCTTGTCAGATAAAGTTTATTAAAGTGTCATAACCAGCGAGTGGAAAACTTAGGGTCGTATTTAAGGGGTGTTTTTTTAGGGTTCAAACCCCCTCCGAAAATTTTCAAAGCTATTCTAAACATACCACTAACACAAACACGACAATTCTTTAAATTTGACCGTGCCAGCTCTATATTTAACACATTTTATAATTCTCACAAAATAAACATTCCAGACGTATAGCTGCCAATGCGGGCACTTCGAGTGATTAAAAAACATCAAATATTTAGCAGGTTAGCAGTGTTACGTATCAGATTTTTTTCTTTTTTTAAAAACATTTTTCATGTCGATGCCCTTCAAGCAAAAAGTACCCTGTAACAAAAAAACATAGAGTATAGAATGTTAAATCAAGTTTTATTGATGATATAGATTTCGAGAGAAATGTGTTTATTAAAACCCTCCTCGAAACAAAGTCTGGTTACTGCCCTGGTAAAACTTATACCCAGGTGGATGGTAAAAATATACTGAGAATAAAATGATAGCAGGTGCATTATTTTCGATGCTTATTTTTTTGGAAGTGAATCTTTTAAATTGCGGATATTTTGCTCCATCAGTTTAACCAAAACTTAATGCGCTGAAAAATGCGCTGAAGAGCATTTATAAATATATTTCAATACTTAAGCATTAAGTATAAGTAGTTAATTAATGGAAACTGTCTTATATCCGAGTATAGTGTCGTCACAAATGAAAAAAAAAAACATTTTGATTTTTTTTAAATGAAATTTATGCCAAAGACATTTTTAAAAAATAAGTAAAATGTGAAAAAAAAATGTTCTTTAGAAAGGGAAAATTGTACAATAAGTATAATCGTTCAAAAGAACGACCGTTCATTTTTATGAGATCGACCTGCACCGTTCATTTTTGGACTCTGTGTTAGTAAAAATGTATCATGTTGAAGAAAGAAATCGTGTTGTTTCCCGCAGTCTATGTAACAGGAGAGAAAAGATCGATGGGCGGCAAACATAAAATCCTGATACGTGATTAGCATGCGATCCTTTTTACCAAGGGCATTCAAATGACGTATTGGAAGACATCCAACTCGTAGCTGTGTCTGAATTCAAGATTTCCGTGTGGGGAAAGAGTTGTTGGAGTCGCGTCTTTGTTGGAAGCACACCTTGGACAAGTGCGGTTTGAACAGAGTCAGGCATGGTCACATGGGGCACGGGCCCAGGGCACCAAAATTTGTGGGGCATCAAATATGTTACGGCTGTTCTGGTTTCTGTTGTACCAGAAAAAAAAAAAAACCTGTCAAAAGGAGCTCCAGTCGTTAGCGCATCAATGTAAAAATGTAGAATCAATACGAGAAATTTCAAACGCAATTTAGTTTCCTAAAACTGTTAATTTTCCTTAATACTGAAGGTGAAAAAATAACTGCCTCTATGAATTGTTTCAGTTTTCTTGACCAATCAGGAAAAAAAGAGGTCAAAATAAGCTCCAGTCGCTTGCGTATCTAACATTTTGAAATTTTTAAATGAATACGAGACTTTAAAATTGCAATTTAATGAATGCGAAAAAACTGCCGAAATCGCTATATTTTCTTTTTACAAATAGTGATGGGTAACGCTCCATACAAGGATAATCGTGTTAAATCCAATACTAAGTGCTTCAGCTTCCTTGACCAATCAAAAAAAAAAGGGAGGTCGAATTCGTTTGCGCACACTTTCAAAACGTCGAATTAATACGAAACATTTGGAACGCAATTTAATTCCAAACTTCTCCTATTTTTCTTTTTCAAATATTGAAGGGGAACAAGGATTATCATTTTTGATTCAATACTAAGTGTTTCCTTGAGCAATTAAAAAAACAAGTCGTCGCCAAATCATATCATCACTTTAGTCTGCAATGAAATTAGCAGATTTACCCCAAAAAGGGACAAGAGCAGGGCCGAAGTTAGCTTTATGCCACCGCTAGACAGATTTTAAATCTGCCTCCCCCCTCCCCCCTACCCCCCGCAAAGAAAAACTAAAATTCCTTGGCTCTTCGAAAAACGCTGCTGAAGACCCATGTGTACTGAAAATTAAAATTGAAACTTTTGAAGAAATGATGACGTTTCACATTTTTAAATTTTGTGCGACTTATTTGCGCTTGTAGGCTTTTTACTTTTCTAGGGTAGGAAACGATTCACATAACTCCAACTTAAATAATATTTACAGTGTGTAGAATATAAATGTCTACATATATCAATTATAAATTATCCTTATTATTTTCTTATAGCTCTATAAAACTTGTTCTCTTTCATTGTCTGAAGTCTTAAGAAGATTCCTTATAATGGCAACGCAGGTGCATTACTATAAAATGTTATTCAGCATGTGAGTTAGACCTAAAAAGTCAAAATATAATGATATAGAATGGGGACAGGAAAAAAGCAGTAACCGATACTTGTTTCGAGTAATAATCACGGTTCACGTAAGACACATCATCTTTACTTTCAGATAAAAAAACGCCTTCTTTGAGTTGTTTCAATGTTCGTCATCTTTCGCCTGAAAAGACATTATAATAAAAAAAAATATTACATTTCGAACAACTTAAGTTATTCTTTTGCGTTACTTTGATGAACATCGTGTTTCGCATTAGAATATTTAGCTTTGTTAGTCAACACCTAAGAAAACTAATTTCAGTGGCGCTCGCCCAATGTGTGTGGGGGGGGGAGGGTCCTACTGTGCCCTTCTCGGTTTGCATGGTCAATGGCCCTGGCTTGCAGGACACATGATACAGTTTGGAGGTCAGCCAAACGCGAAACCCCAGAGTTTAGTTCCCAAGCACACTTGTTAGTCATATAGTTGAATTTTCGCTATGCCCTGAACTTCCATGTTTTGCGCGTTGACCATTTTATCAGGGTTCTCATCTTTATTTGTAATAGCATCTTTATTCTGTGTTTATTTTTTAAATTTATTTATTTATGACTATGATTTGAATAGTTTCCTCTATGTCATACATTCACTCACGTGAGTTTCTTACTACTCCTCACTTTTTGATGACATTTTATCTGTAAATTATTATTAAATTACTTTCCACAATGTCCGAATTTTCCGTTTTTGAAAACTACCCATTCTAAAATTATGTATCCAATTTTAAAAACTTTTTGAAGACTTTTTCCTTCTTCTGTTTTTATTTAGCATGTTTCCTATATTTAGAACCATTCTGATTTTTTCGCTCTTTACTCATATTTCTTCGCTTCCAAGACTCACCATTAACAGAAAAAAATAAATAAATATAATAATAATATGCAAAAGGGTATCCTACTGTTTATAGCCATCAACCAGGAACATCCAATCACAAGATTGGGTATTGCTTATGAGATAAATATTCGAAGCTCCTTTATTTTAATTGATTTTTCAAGAAATTCTTTAGTACTTACCCCTTTATACCCTTGTTCTTTGTTGCAGTATTATTTTGAAGAAAATAGAATGTAAGCTTTATAGTATCTGTGAACTAGTATTTTAGTGAGTAAACTTATTCTTGTCAGTTCTTATCAGTGCTCAACACATGTCAGTTTTGTAAAGATCAGTATGGGAATACATTAGTTGCACTAATTTTAATTCTTCAAGCATGGCTTTATATTAAATTATTTATTTAATTATTTTGTAAATATTTAACTGTTAATAAGGTAAAATGGAATTCGATGCTAAAATTAATAGCTCTTTATCACCATGCTCAGTTAGTAACCCATCAAATTAAATTTGTCATAAAATATCCTACATCAAACGAAAAGACCTCATTTATTTCCCTGATATTCATGTGATATTCAAGAAATTCTTCAATTAAAAACAGGAATATCCCAATCACAAGATTGGGTATTGCTTATAGTATAAATATTTAGAGCTCCTTTATGTTAATTAATTTCTCAAGAAAGTATTTAGTGCTTTATAATTATGAATGCATAATGCTCAGTCATCAGAGAAATACTATTTCTTGTTTTCATCAATTATCTAATTTATTGTTCAATGATTTAAAAAATAAATTTCATGACATATTAGGTAGATAATACAGCTATTGATAAATATATCATTATTTTTTGGTTTAATTAATTTTAAGTCCATGAGAGGGGGAACAAAAGCCAATGGTCGTCGCGAAAAACATGCATATACTGTCAGCAGGATATCTCTTAATGGAAGAAATAACCAAAAGTAAACTCTTTTCCTGTGAATAGCTAACATATCAGTGGCTTGCTTAAAAAAAAATTAAAGTTTCTACTGCTCCCCCTTTATGAGAAAAATGGCTGCCAAGATGGCCGAAAACGCATTTTTTGCCTTATGGCTTATCTTTAAGCTAAAACATTTCCAAGAAGGAGTGAGAAATCCAAGTTATGCATTGTGTAACCATTTATGGTAAACATCTGTTCACTACCAGAAAGTGAGTGAACCTTTGGTTATGTCTTCCTTTTTTTGGAATAAATTCCTCAATTTTAGCAAAATCGAGTTTTCGTGATTACAACTTCAAAGAGCCCTGTACCTTAGCAATTTTCATTATGAACATTCTAGTATTTTTTTCTGAATGCCTGGAGTAACTAGTTTCCATAGATATCTAACACTTTTATTTTGCATTAGTACGATTTTTTATAAAAAATGATCAAATAACATCCCTTTTTTAGTATTTTGACGTGGCGGACAAACTTTGAGGGCATGTATCTCAGAAAATAAGTGGAGCAGGAACCTAACAATTTGGACTTTTCCATGCCTCTATATGATCAACATGTGTGCCAAATTAAAAAAAAAATCCGAGTCGGTCGTGTGACCCCCATTCGGTGAGTTGGTATGGAATCACTCATACATATTCACATACATACAGAAATCACGAAAACACTCGTGATAAATAAATCGGGGATGGTCAAAATGGATGTTTCGACTGTTTGTATATTTATAGGTAGGGGAGAGTGGTAATGAATGGGCCACTTTTTGGTTTTGAATTTTTGTAATTTTTTCTAACACTTTGTTTTAACTCTAAATTGGTGTTTTAGTTACTTTACTTATCTGGCTATCTAAAAAAGTCATAAAAGTTGGATTAGCACCTGTCTATAATGAATTATAATAGAAAATAAAAATTTTGAAATTTGGCCCATTCAACCCCACCTATGGGGTTGAATGGGCCATCGAAGGTAATGAATGGGCCACTAAATGAATTCAATGAAAACATGTGGATTTAATCTTTTGTTTGCTGAATATGACAAAATAAATGTGGCACTTGATATGATGATACAAAATCATACTGATTTAAAATTATATAAACATCAAAACTGATGCAATTAAAATAAAACTGATGCATACCAATTGTAGCAGAAAAATGACTAAATAATGAGATTGTAAGAAATAAATAACATCAAATATATATAAAAAAAATAACAGATAATACACACTATGATTTAACAAAATTTATATATTTCAAAAATAATATTAAAAATCACTTTCAAAAACTTCATCTTCATTTTCAAACTTGTCAAAATTCAAAATTTTTTTTTAAATTTACTAGACATCGGGAATAAGAAATATCTAACTTAAGTTACCAAGAAAGAAAATGAAATTGTACTGTGAGGAATATAATATGAAGGAGAGAGGGGGCTTTTTCAAGCCACGCACTGCGACCAGAGGTCTATTGTACTATAGGAATATAATATAGATCTGCAAATTATATTTAGAAGTTACTACAAACCTATTTTGACGACAGTAATCATTATCTATGACAGTCAGTTGTGTTTCATATTAAGGTGAAAATCCAAAGAAAAGGAAGAAAAACAATATTTAGGTGGCCCATTCATTACCATGACATAGTGGCCCATTCAGCCCCACATATACTTTTGGAATACGTTTAGGTTTTTTGAGTTCATTGAATTTAGATAACATCAAAATACATCTTAAGATTAGTTTATTGATATGGAAAGACTAGCTTATACATATGTATGCAGTGAAATACTTGGTACATTTTAGCTAGGAAAGGTTTTACTAAAAAGGGAAAAATTTCAGAAGTCAGATTCTTAACCATGCTACTCTAGTTTGAAAATGGCTCAGCGCAAACGAATGAAAATTGGATGAGTTTAGTAGAACAAATAGCTACATCTATTGGTGGCATCAAAAATAAAATCATGCAAATACTTTTTCATATTCTGTTAGTGGCCCATTCATCACCATGGCCCATTCATTACCACTCTCCCCTACATATGCAAGTAAGGGGTCGAAAAAACGACTCAACATTCATTCAAGGGGAAGCGAAATAGAAGTTGAGATGAAAGTTGATTCTGACTGAAACATTTTTCGCAATGACAATGCAGTAAACTTTCGATTATCCGTGGAATAGGGTGGCATTGCAAACGCGGACAAACGAAAACCGGGGATAATCTTTTCCGATTATCCGCGGTAAAAAAGATACTATAGTGCGTTCAATAGCTAAAAAAAGTCAATGACACAGTACATACAATAAAACTATTGCTGAAATGACAGAATTGAAT